>JAJIBD010031406.1:0-25000 GCA_021461705.1 Cryptotis parvus
GAAGAAAGGGATTGTGGAGGACTGGCTAACAGACTGTGTAATGGGTTGAGAGAGGAAATCCTTTGTGATTTTATTGTTGCTGACTTATGAAACCATTAAAATTAGGAGATGCTCTATGATTTTGGCGGTGAGATATCAGAATTTAAATTGAGATATCTAAATGGAAAACCAGAAGGCAGTTGGATAACGCAGATTTAGAACTAAAATAATTTTTGGAATCTTCAGATGGATTACAACATGCTTTGTGGGAGTAGCTTGCCTAAATCACTAAGGTATGAAGAGACAGAAAGATTCTTAAAACTAATCTCTCTAACCTAGAGTTTATAGTTTTGCAGGGGCTCTATTACACCAGTTGAATTACATTCGGTCAGAAAAAACATGGTTCCTCTTGGCACCTGAGTCTAAAAAGAATTGGCCTTAGAAGGTTTTATTTAGTGAGTGTTGAATAATGTGATTGACAATGTCTATATGCTTAAAGCAGTTATAGAAATCATTGGTGTTTTTATATCGTGATTATTCTGGTGCGTGAGAACCCATTAAATTGAATTTCCTGGTTCATGCCTGATACATAATAGCTGCAGATCCCCTCTGACAGTGAAGGGAATTAGGTTCAGATTCTATCTCTCCCTTAATCTTTAAAGTTCTCACATAGCTACTTTTAAGATTTTCACGTTTGTCTCCATAAAACCTAAATGTTGTTGAGTTCTTATAATTGTATGCTAATAAAATAGTTCACATATTTAAGTGAACAAAAGCAATGTATGTTCACTGCTTAAAATTTGGTGGAGTATAAGGAAGAGACCAAAAATTATTTGTAGTAACTCTACGCTTTTTTATAAATTGGCAACATCACACATCATTACTGAATTTACTTATGTGTAATAAGAACCTTTTGATTTAGACTATGTACATTTATTTTACTTGTTCTTATGTTCCTTTATATATATTTTATTATACCACTGTGAAATATACAATTACAAAGATGTTCATGTTTGGGTTTTGGTCATACAGTGTTCCAGCACCGTCCCTCCACCAGTGTCATTTCCTACCACCAATGTCCCTGATTCCCTCCCCCTCCCTAGCATGCTTCTATGGCAGGTTCTTTAATCTTTTCTCTCTCTCTCTCTCTATCTCACTCTCTCTTCTTTCTTCCTTCTCTTACTTATTGTGGATTGTAATGCATACATTTAGAAGTTATGTGTATCTTTTTGCGTGTATTTAATGCTCAGTTCTAGGTTGGTATTAGCACTTTTGACAATTATTAGTTACACTGTTCCCTTCTCTGTCTTACCAAACCTCTGACTCACACATGTTTGTGGTAATTTTCACCTTTTTTTTAAATGTTTAAAAATTTATTAAATGTGTTTCCACATTAGATCCATTGTATGCCTGTTTATATTGTGCATATTTCAACAGTGAACTTTTTTTTCTCTCTCTTTCCTTCTTTTTTAACATTTTATTATACCACCGTGAGATATACAATTACAACGTTGTTCACGCTTGGGGTTTCGGTCACAAAGTGTTCCAGCACCCCGCCCTCCACCAGTGCCCCTCAACCACCACCCATGTCCCCAATTCCCCTCCCCCCCCCATCCCGCCTAAATGGCAGGTTCTTTGTCTCCCTATCTCTCTCCCTCTCTCTCTCCTCCTTCTCCCACACATTGTGGGTTGCACTACGTACACTTAGAAGCCGTCATTTGCATATTTTGTCTGTATTTAATGTTCAGTTCTATGTTGGTATCAGACCTTTAGACATTTATTCACACATGTTCCCTTCTCTATCTAACCAAATCTCTGACTCCCCCCAGCTTGTGGTAATTTCCACTTTTGGTAAGATCACCTGGTATATTTATGTCATGCAAATAAATGTAGTCATCCTATGTCTCTCTCTTTCCTTCTGACTAATTTCACTCAACATGATTCTCTCCATGTCCATCCATTTATAGGAAAATTTCATGACTTCTTTTTTTCTGACAGCTGCATAGTATTCCATTGTGTAGATGTACCACAGTTTCTTTATCCAGTCATCAGTTCTCGGGCATACTGGTTGTTTCCCAGGTTCTGGCTATTGTGAATAGTGCTGCTATGAAAATAAAAGTGTGGATTGTGTTTCCGCTGTGTGTTTTTGGCTTTCCAGGGTATATTCCCAGGGAGCGGTATGGCTGGGTCAAAAGGGAGCTCAATTTCTAGTCTTTGGAGGAATGTCCATATTGTTTTCCAGAAAGGTTGTACAAATCAACATTCCCACCAACAGTGTATGAGAGTCCCCTTTCCCCCACATCCATGCCAGCACTTGTTGCTTTTACCCTTTTGGATATGGGCCATTCTCTGTGGTGTGAGGTGATATCTCATTGTTGTTTTGATTTACATCTCTCTGATGATTAGTGATGATGAGCATTTTTTTCATATGCCTTTTGGCCATTCGGATTTCTTCCTTGTCAAAGTTTCTGTTCATCTCCTCTCCCCATTTTCTAATGGGGTTGGCTGTTTTTTCTTATATAGCTGTACCAGTGCCTGATATATCCTGGATATTAACCCCTTATCAGATGGGAATTGGGTGAATATTCTTTCCCATTCTGTGGACTGTCTTTCTATCTTGGTCACTGTTTCTTTCGAGGTGCAGAAGCTCTTCAGTTTCATGTAGTCCCATATATTTATATTTTCTTCTAGTTGCTTTGTTAATGGTGTTTCACCTTTGAAGATGTCTTTAGCTTCAATGTTGTGGAGGGATTTTCCTATATTTTCTTCAATGTACTTTATGGAATCAGGTCTGATATTGAGATCTTTAATCCATTTTGATCTGATTTTTTGTGCAAGGTGTTAGACACACGTCCAAATTTGTTTTTTTACATGTAGCTGTCCAGTTTTCTCAGCACCACTTGTTAAAGAGGCTTTCCCTTACTCCAGTTTGGACTCATTGCACCTTTATGAAAGATTAACTGAACATATCTTTGAGGGAATTTTCACCTTTGACAAGACCTCCTGATCCATGTTTCACCTGACCTTGGATATGGTATCTCATATAAATATATATATGTTATACATATGTTTATATATATATAACATATACATGTTATGCAAATAAATATAGTCATTCTATATCTGTTCTTTTCCTTCTGGCTAATTTCACTCAACATGATCCTCTCCATGTTCATCCATTTATAGGAAAATTTCATAACTTCATTTTTCCTAACAGCTGCATAGTATTCCATTGTGTAGATGTACCAAAGTTTCTTTATCCAGTCATCAGTTCTTGAGCACACTGGTTGTTTCCAGATTCTGGATATTGTGAATAGTGCTTTGAAAATAAAAGTGCAAATGGTGTTTCTGCTGTGTGTTTTTGGCTTCCCAGGGTATATTCCCAGGAGTGGTATGGCTGGGTCAAATGGGAACTCAATTTCTAGTTTTTGGAGGAATGTCCGTATAGTTTTCCAAAAGGCTGTACCAGTTGACATTCCCACCCACAATGGATGAGAGTTCCCTTTTCCCCACATCCACGCCAGCACAGTTCCTACTCTTTTGGATATGAACTAGTCTCTGTGGTGTGAGATGATATCTCATGTTTGGATTTGCATCTCTCTGATGATTAGTGATGATGAGCATTTTTCATATTAGACTAGATACTTTGAATCAATATTTATTCATTCTAAATAACACCATAACATTTTATAAAATACTTTTATATATTGTAAATAATTTCCTGTGGTATTAGAAGTCTCTTCTAGAGATTATTATAGAACTTAGTCATATTTCATTAGATTTTTTGAGTATTGTATATTTATCTGTTTTTATAATGTTAAGCATCAGGATTTCTTCTCATTGTTTGAACAATTGCAGGTAATGCTCCTAACTCAACATTGTACATGCATTCCTGTTTGTGATTCTGATATTTTTCCTCACAAAAATTCCTGGAAGATAAATTACTCTTAAAAAGGTTTGTAAAACTTAACTTGTTTACTTAGAAAAAAATTGGCTTTCTTCAACATTACTGTCTTTTAAATTTTTATTTTATATTTATATATCACTACATTGTTACACTAGGGATATAGTTCAGTTGTATAGTGCATATATACCATATATGAAGTCCTGGGCTTGGTACCTGGCACCACAAATACACACAGAACTACCTTTCTGAGCATGATATGAAATTTTGTGAATATGCAATAAATGATACATTTGCATTTTTCTTAATGAATTTAGAAATTTATATTTATCTCTAAAACTATCACTGTAATTAAGGCCATGAACTTCTCTGACACTTTCAGAAATTATCGTCTACCCTTTATTTATTTTAAAATATATCTTATTGGCATGAGCAAAGAGATAGCACAGAGGTAGGATGTTTACCTTGCATGGATTGACACACATTGGCTCCCCAGCACCCCATACGTTCCTTTGACTCATGTCAGATGCGATCCCTGAGTGCAGAGCCAGGTGTATGCCCAAGTAATATATAATTTTGTATTATATATTGCACATATATATTACAAAATACAAAAACATGTATATATAAAAGATATTTATATGTGCATATATTTAGTATATGTGCTGCGAAGCAAGCACAGTAAATGCTTGAGATGAGAGCCTTCTACTGAGAGTATACCATACTGCAGAGCCTTGCAAGCTACCTGTGTTTTATTTGATATGCCCCAAATCAGTAACAATTATAGACTTCATTCACATAACCTGGAAGGAATGGTTTGAGGCACTTCCTGTTCCTGAAGCAAGCAGATGCCCCTGGGTACACTTGCTTGCAACAGAACCTATGGGGATGTTATTGGTGCCCACTCGAGCAAATAGAAGAACAACGGGAAGACAAGTGATACAAGTGAAGTGATACAGGTGATATATCTTTTTTGTATTTTGTTGGTAAGAACATTTAACATATGTTCTACCCTCTTAGTTTTAAATATGTAATACATATTTTTAGTACATATAGGCCCTATGCTGCCTAAAATTTATTCATCTTATATTACTAAAAATTTGTCATTATTTTGCTTTTTTGGGTCACACCCGGCAACAATCAGGGGTTATTCCTGGCTCTTTGCTCAGGAGTTACTCCTGGTGGGCTGGGGGACCCTGTGGAATGCCGGGGATCAAACCTGGGTCGGCTGCTGGCTGCTTGCAAGGCAAATGCCCTACCAGCTGTGTTATTGCTCGGCCTGGCCCAGTATTTCTAAAACTTTGTAAGAACTATTATACCTTACATTGAAGGTGAATGTAAATAATACAGTACTTTGCACCTAAATATTGCTTAACCATGAAAACCATTAGTACTCAAGATAAACCATAATTTGTAATTGAGCTTAACAAAAGAATTTTTTTTCAAGTGAGATTTTTTTCTTTTGAGAACACACCTGATCCTGCTCAGGTGACCATATGCAAAGCTAGGGATCCAATAGGGGTTTGTTATATGAAAGGCAATACCTCTCTACCCCAATATCTCTACCATGGGATTTAAAGAAATGAAATCTTTTGGCAGTCTTACTTTCCTATCTCAGTATACAAATTACTATCTCTACCCCCTTCACAAGAGCTTAAAAATGTAATCTTTTTTGCGACCTAGCTTCCCTTCCTTCCCCTTTACTCTCCTCCCCCCCCATCTCTGTTTCTATTTTCTTTTACTTTTTTGGTTGTTTGTTTGGGGGTTACACCTGGCTTTTGCTCAAGGATCATTCCTGGAAGTGCAAAGAGGAACATATGGAGTGCCAAGATTGAAGCCAGATTGTTTGACCTACTGTACTATCTCTTCAGCATCATCACATTTTTTAACCACAAATCACTTTTTCTTTAAGGTAGTCCTATGAAATTTTAGTAATTAATAATAATAGTAACAATAACATCAAATGCTTCCTCTGATCTTTTTAATTGTAGTGACATTGAGTTAGCATTATGTGGCAGTGTGTCATTAATCTTCATACTCATTGACTGCTATGATATCTTACAGATGAAGATATAAACTGAAATGGATTATATAATATGCCCCAAATCACAAACTTATAAATGACAGAAACTTCACAGTGCTTAGAGTCTGCACAATCCACTGCTACTCTGTGAGAAAAAGAATATATGATAACCTGCAGTTTTGTTTCTTGTTATAAAAACCTAATGCTGGTCTCAGTAAGCTGCAGTAAGTGTCCGTAAGCATGCCAAGCAATCATTTTTTTTCATTATTTAAAAACTATTCCAGTTCTAGGTCCTTGCATTCTTCCTCTGTTCATAATATTCAAGCCTGGTCCTATGAATGAGCCTGCTCAGGCATTTTAAGGTTTCTCCAGAATTTCAATTGTATTTTGGTATAGCCAATCTAATAATTTAAACACATGTAAGCCAAATGATGACATTTTAAACCTTAGAAAGCTGGTGGGGTAAGGAAATTTATAGGACAGGATAGCCTTTTGAAAGAATGAGTACAAGATAGGCTGCCATATATATATTCCAACTGAGAATACCAGCCTTTAACCTTGGTCTCAATTTCACCTCTCTCTCCTTCCCTTGCCTCTTTCCTCAGCTATTTTTTGAAAGCAATTTAGGGAAAGTGTCTTTAGGAAAGTAATAAAATGAATGCATCAATGCTTTTGGAAGCAACAAAGTGATTGAAAATGTTTATATCTATTCTTCCTTTTACTTCAAGCTTTTGGCTTCAGGAGCCTTGGTGTTCCAAATTATGCTAAACTGATTCAAGTGAGGAATATTTGTGACAGATTACAATGGAGAGAGGTGAGGGAGCTACAAACAAGGAGTATTTTCCTGCGTCTTTATTTTAACCCTCTGTGAGGTTTGGAGAAGGCTGTCCTTAAAGCAAAGATCTCCTGGAATTTAAAAAAAAGTTTAAGAAAATGATGGATATGTGATTTTCTCTCTTCTGCCAGCTGTGAAAAGATTTTTGATTTTTTTTTTTTTTGCTATGGTGGTTATTTCAAGAGGAGAAAAACATGTGTAGGAGTAGAAATTATTCAAGGACATTATCTTTCTTGATTGTCTCATTTCCTTCTCCATGTGGGTGGAGGATAATTTTGTGAGGGTGGAGGATGTACAAGTAAATACATAGTAGTTGGAATTTATATACTGTAGCCTTGATAATGTCAAGAAATGCTCCAGAACAATTCAAATTTGGTTACAGGGGCCTAGCTAAGCAGCACTGTAGGCTCCTTGGGGCAACGTCTAGTTGGATGCTTAGTCAAATGGTCTAGGATTGATAAGGGATGGTGCAAAGGCTAGTGGGCCATCAAGTCTGTACATGGTAGTGCTGGAAGCTGTAGGGACTAGGGGTGAGGAGATGAAGAATCAAACTCAGGGTCTTGCGTACAGCGTATGTCGCCACTTGAGCTCTACTCTTAGCCCCCAAATAATTTTGGTTGCTACTGTTTCTTTTTACCCAACCAATTGCACAACTCAAAGGGTTTCACTAGAAAGATTGAGCAAACTGACAACTTAATATATTGAGTGATTTTTTTTGGCCATAGTTTTACTTGGAACTTAGTAGACTATTGGTGTGGGAGGGGTGGAGGGGGTCTGGGACGCATAAATTTTCCACATAAATTGACAGTAGTTGAGTTTTAAGCCTTTTTATCTCATGACAGTTTTCATAGGAATCTTCTACTTCTGGATAATGATTGAGGACACTTATGTCTATAGGCAGAAAACTATAGTATAATGCAAAATGGTAGAGAAATGCAACTCTTCCAAATTCAATTAGGCTGCTTGGGTCTCTTCTGATGGTGCTTATACAAAGCCTTGACTTTTGGACGCGTCTGTCCATGTACCAGTCTGGACATGCGAAAATATGTTTGTAAATTCTTGCCAAGCAAAAGCAGGAGAAGGAAGCCATCTGGTGTGGGAGGTGCGTGCTAGTTAACTATCAGGAAGCAGGTGGCTGAGCTGTGGGGGTTTCAGGGCTGAGAACTAGAGAAAGGGCAGACTTCACTGGTGTGATGGACACTGAGGTATCTAAGCAAAAAGAAAGAAGTTTCCTGAGCTAGGAGAAGGAAGTTTGGAAGGAGAAACCATTCTGTGTGCTGTTTTTACTTTGTCTTGCATTCAGTTCCATTTTGCAAGCATTTATTAAGTGCTGCCACATATAAGACACTGTGCCTTTTGGGAAATAAACAAGGAGAAATGTTGTAGGAGAGATGGAAGAGTAATTCTTTAGGGAGGAAATCATTCGACTGGGCATAAGTCCTTGTCACTCCTTAAATGCCAGTGTGATAGTGACAGGCTCTGTGCAAAATCATGCTGGAGAAGGAGTCTTGCTTTTTCTGGTTGTGCTGGAAATATGCAGCTCAAATGAAAGAAAAACCTAGGTTTGTTTCAGGAAGAAGGAGAGTGACTAGCTCTTAACACACTTATTGTGTCAGATATGAGGGCTCTCTCTCATACATTTTTAACCATGTAAAAATTTTGTTTCTCTGGGCTTGGAAAAAATCAGAACCAAGGAAAAAGCATGGGGATGGAGATGTTCATGATATCCATAGAACAAATATATATAATTTATTTATAACTTTCTATACTAATATTCAATATACATGGTACATTCGATATACATTTTATTAAAACAAACATATTTGTCATAGAAATTATCATAGAAACGGTTAACCTCTTCATTAAATATATGAAGGCATGAAAGTTTAGAAATGTTTTGCCCAAGGACATACAATTCATTAGAAGTGAGTGGGAAAGAACTCAATTCACAGGCATTTTAATTTAGAGTTTACAAAATGGCAATGTTATTTCTTGAATATGAAAAAACAAAATAATTTTATTAGAACATGTGGGTGAATTCTATCTTCAATCTTACTTTATTGTATGAGAAGGGGGCTGGAGCCATAGCCAGGTAGGGCGTTTGCCTCGCAAGCGTCTGGTCATTGCCAGCCCAGGTTCAATCCCGGCATCCCATATGGTCGCCCAAGCACCGCCAGGAGTAATTCCTGGGTGCAGAGTCAGGAGAAACCCCTGAGCATTGCCAGGTGTGACCCAAAAAAGCAAAAAATATATATATTGTCTTGAAGCAAATTTCTTTTTGCTTGTGTAGTAGTTTTTCTGCTATATATAAACTTCTAAAATGTTAAGCTTTATTTTTGAAAATATCTATGGCCTCAGCCAATAGCCATTCCATTAGGCTCTAGTATCACTTCACTTATATCACTTGTCTTCCTGTTGTCCATCAATTTGCTTGAGCAGGCCCCAGTAATGTCTCAATTTGTCCCTGTTGCATGCTAGTGTGGCCCAAGGACATCTGCTCGCTCCAGGAACATAAAGAGCCTCAAGCCATTCGTTCAGATTATGGGAATGAGAACTACTATTGTTACTGTTTTGGCATACTGAATACGACACAGGTAGCTTGCCAGACTCTACTGTGCAGACGCTCTCAGTTCTTGCACTTAGTGATGAACATAATGGGGAGAGCTTGTAGCGGATCTGCCCCGTGTATCTGTGTCTCTGGTTCATGGCCAGCAGCCCCGAGCAGTTTGAGGGCAGGTCCACCAGGCCTCCCCTGACCGAACAGAGTTGGGGGAAAGGGACCCTAGCTCCATCTCCATGGAAGCCCGGTGACTTTAGCTGCTGTGAGCAGCATACCTGGGCTTGAAATCGGCTTTGCTCTAGGGTGGGACTCTGATGAGCTGGGCTTCAAAGTGGCTTCTCTCTTAGGTGGAGCTCTGATGAGCTGTGGAGCCCAGATGTTGAAAATGGCTGCCATGATGGTACGGGGGTTCCTCTGGCTTCTTCAGAGACTCTACTGGGGTGGCGGGTCAGTGCCAGAATCCACCCTTCCTCCTAGTCACCTCATAATCAGTCAAGCACAGGGAGAACCAGTAACAGCTCTGCCCCAAGTATCTGTGTCACTTTTTTTGTTATTCTTTCATGATTGTACAAGTGGCTTGTTTTTTTTCATTTTTGTAATTTTCTTATTTTTTGTAGTTTATTTCATTTGTATTTTGATTTTTTTACATTTTTCATAAATTAGTTGTATGTCACTGCTAGCTTTTAAAAAGATCTAAGTCTTTTAATTTAAAATTTGGGAATGGTGGTTTGGGCCACCCCAGCTGTGATCAGGGTTACAATTAGTTTTGAGTTCAGCAATTATCCCTGATGGTGCTTGGGGAACCATAAGAAGTTGTGCTAGGGGTTGAATTGGAGTCAGCTCTGTGCAAAGCAAGCTATATCTCTGGCCCATTCAATTTTATATTTAGTTAACATTATTTTATAGAGATTTATGTTTTAATATTTTAAGGGTATAAGTCTGCAGATCTTCTAAATGTACATTACTACATTATATAGCATAAAACTACCAATAACCCTGTGCAATACTCTATTAGATCTACTTCCCACTTCAATCCCTCCCAAGCATGCATGCGTGTGCGTACAATACACTCACACACACATATACACGCACACACACACAAACACGCACACACACACACAATTCTTTTCTTTTCTGGTAAATTCAGTTCTGTGGTGAGATCCCAGAGTTTGTTTTTACTTGACTTTATCTATTCTCTTCTTTTGTTTCTCTATATACCACATATTAGTGAGATCATCCAGTATTTGTCTTTCTCCTTCTGACTTACTTGGCTAAGCTCTTTGGAAGTACAATCCAGCTGAGGTCAAAACAATGGTTTTATTGCAGGTTAATGTGAAAATACCTTATGATAGATTTTTGCACAATATGCTGCCAAAATATTGCATCATCCATCAGCCTCAAATAATTTAATTTCTAAGGTATTCCTTATAATGAGTTATATTGTCATAGGAAGTGCCACTTCAAAGGAAATCAGAAAGAATTACTCATTCTTGAAAAAATGTTTCCAAGTATGATAATTTAATCTTTGTATTTAGATTTTATATTAAATAGAATATTTAAATCTAGATTGTTTTATATTGAATAAATATTTAAAATATTCGTTTTATGGGCCAGAGCAGTAGTACATTGGGTACGTCATTTGCGTTGCACCTGGCTGACCCAGGTTCAATCCCTGGCATTTTTGTCTGGTCCCCTGAGCCTGCCAGGAGTGATTCCTGAGTACAGAGCCATGAGTAATTATGAAAATCAAACCTTTCCCAAAAAATATAAATTTTAGTTCTTTATATATGGTGAATGGTGGAGATATTAGAGAAAATATTTTTAATATCATGAAGACAGCATTAAAACCTTCTAATTTTTCATTTTTCTTTTTAACAGGAAAAATGATAGAAGAGGTAAAGGGAAGAAATTAATATTTCAGGACGGATTTAATTTGCTCTAACTTATAAAAGATATGCTCTTTGTTTTCTTTATGATATATTTGTACAGACACATGAGATGAACAGATCTTTCTGATAATTGGATAACATGTTGATATTACTTTTCTTGTTGGCAGCAGTCAGTGAAATCTAGGCAAAAATAATGTGTTTTATTTCATGTGTTCTTGTTCCTATACATTACAACTTTGTTTTACTAGCCATAGGTTAGAATTATCTGTGCAGAAGTATTTTGACACGAGAGTCTCATGGTTTTAAAAAATAATTAAAAATATGTTTCTTATACTCCCTCAACAGTTACCAAATGTTTGTTATTTGTAAGACCGCTGAGTACCTCAAAGCATTATGTATATCATTTGTTATCTTCACAGCAACCTAGCAGGTAGCTACTTTTACTTACATTTGCATAGGTGAAACTTGAAGGTCCCTGAGATGAAGTTAATTCTCAAGGTCTTGCTAAATTTGAGACTCCATTATTTCATTTGAAGAGTAAATTTAAGTGATGATTTTTAAAAAATTGAAAATCACTGATATTCAGATGACAATACTTACACAGAAGGAAGTTCAACTAATGACTCACAAAAAATAATTATTGTATTTTAAAAAAGGAACTTTTTAAAACTGAATCCAGCTTTCAATTTAAGAATATTTGAGGGGCTTAAGAGACAGTCACTTGTCACTTGTCACTTGTCTTCCCATTGTTCATCAATTTGCTCAAGCGAATGCCAGTAATATCTCCATCTTTTGGAATGAGATCCATCACTGTTACTGTTTTAGGCATATCGGATACACCACGGTAGCTTGCCAGGCTCTGCCGTGGCTCTGGGTTCATCTCAGGGGGCCCAGTCTTTTATAAGGTTCTATCCAGGGCACCACAAATAATAACCCAGAGACCAGGGAATCACTTCCAAAGAGCATGGGGGACCACTTCCAGAGATCATGGGGGACCACTTCCAGAGGTCACAGGTGATCACTTTCAGAGATCACAGGGGATAACTTTCAGAGATCACAGAGGTTCACGTCCAGAGATCACTGGGGATCATTTCCAAACACAGAACCTGGAGGAGTTCCTAAGTGGCACCTAGTGTGGTTCCCAAACACACCCTTCAAATTCCGCTTCCTGGGTAGTACCTAGATGTGCAGAACCAGAGGGACAGGGGTCGGGGAATATGCGTTTCCACACCACCATAAGCAATTCAACTTGTTCTGGGTGTGGTCTCCGGCTTTGCTCAAGAGGCCACGGTGAACTGTAGAAAACTATTAGGGTTTCCAACGTTCACATTGCCAGAACTGAAAAAGTGGAATTCTGGGGCTAGAGCAACAGGGCAGGGATTCAGAGCGGTTACAGTAGAGTGGTTAAAAAGCAGAATTGCTATGTAGCTGGCCCCAGTTCCCTCCCCAGCATCATTTGATGTCATTTCAGAAGCTCCCAAACATTGACAGGGTGGCCAGGTAATCTTGGTACCTCAGGGCCTGAGTAATTATTTGTTTTGCAAATAAAAAATTCTATCTTTTCTCTTTGAATCACATATCTATTTTTTTCTTATGTTTCTTATAGAGTTACTAAAGAATTTCCATAAAGTTGAATATTTAGTGATGAGAGCTAAGCAAAAATGTTATTGTTTTTGTTCCCGACTCTTAAAAACATGTAAAGTTTCTTATTTAATTATAATGTTTTTAAAGCATTTAAAAACTATTTAGATAAAATTGAAGGACTATTTATTTTATCTTAGTTTCCAATTTAATATTTTGATGGATTTCTTTTCAAATTAAATTTTTTTAAATTTGTTTTTGGACCAGACCTGGCCATGCTCAGGTCTTACTCATCATTCGGTAGCCAGGTGTCACACCCCGACAGTGCTCAAGAGACCATATTGCAGTTTTGGGATTGAACCCGAGGCAGCCTCATGGATAGCAAGGCCCTTGGCCCTTAAATTTTATTTTGAAATGAACTTCTTATTGGTGTACAACATGGGTTTTCAGGGATTTAATTCACATTTGTATATGTGTGAAATTGCTTTCACTCCTACCAGCAAAGTTCCAACTACACTGCACCACCAAAAACACCCTTTCTTTTTTTTTCTATTACCTCTCCTGGGGGCAGGAAGGGTGTGGGGTGTGGGGCAAGGCTATTCAGTAGGGCTTAGGAGGCCTGGAAAGCCTCCCATGGTTCAATGGAGAGACTCAAGAAGCAGTGCGGCTAGGGTCTGTGGTGCTGGGAATTACCAAGGTCACCATTATGGACCTCAGGGGTTGCCAGAGCTGAACTCTGCAATTTTCAGAGAACCACATCGTACTGTGATGTAACTGGGGTTCAATGTGTGTAAGACAGGCAAGGAAGACATCTTAATCCCTGTACAATCTCTCTAGCCCCAGATAATCTTCACTTAGCACATCACCTCAAAGTCTAACTTTCCACCCCATAGAACAATTAAAAAAATTTTTTTATTGTAAATTTCTGACTCTGTGCTCAGGGGCCCCTATCTGGTGCTGAGGATTTGAAAACAATGTTGGTTGCCCAAAGGCAATATCTTATCTGCCGTAACATCTCTCTGGTTCCAAACCCATTCTTGCAAAACTTTATTATGTCAACTTCTTTCTTTCTAACTATAGTCAGAACTTGTATTATCCAAACCTAATATAATTATTTAAATTGATCATATTTTGCATTCAGTTCTCTGTTCTTGCATCCTGGTTCACTCTTCAAGAATACTATATAGTAATATTCACTCTCTGTGTTGTACAGTGTTACGGATGTTAATATGTACATAACCACTATTCTGTGCAAAATGGTCTTAACAGCCCCATTCCTTCTTGTGCTTCCCTTTATGGTCAAATACTTCACATCCCCTTTTAGGGTCACCACTGATCTGCTTTGTGTTCCTTTCCAGAATGTCTTGTGAATGGTTATGCAGCCTTTGGGTCTGACTTCTTTCACTTAGAAAAAAAATGCATTTAAATTTTTCTACATTGTTGAATAAACCAATAGTCTGTTCATTTTTATTAGTATTTTATTTCCTAATATATGGACATACCATAGCTTGTTTATTGATTCCCATCTGGGTTCTTTTCTTCTCAGGACAGTTATGAATAAAATAGATGTAAATATTCACTGTATCACTGTATCACTGTCTTCCCATTGTTCATTGATTTGCTCTAGTGGGCACTAGTAAAATCTCCATTAGTCCTGTCACAAGCAAGTGCAACCTAAGGGCATCTACTTGCTCCAGGGACAGGAGGAGCCCGAAACCATTCTTCAGGTTATGGAACTGAGTCCATAATAATCACTGGTCTTTGGCATAAAAAGTAAATAAAACACGGGTAGCTTGCCAGGCATACTGTGAAAATAAAATCAACACCACGGGGATGTTGAGGAAGATGATCCAGGGGAAGGCCAGTCAGAAGAAGGGTTGCCTGCCAAGATGGGCAAGTGTCGGGAAACGCCGCCGGGGTCGGGGTCCCCAACAGTGTCAGGACAGTAGTTCTCTTCTATCTCTGAGGATGCCGGGAGAACAGATGAAAACTCATGAGTCCGGTGCAGTTCCAAAAGGGCTTTTAATAGTACAAAAGCTCTTCCACAGCACTCCAATATAATGAACAAACTCTAGCTCTGGTCCGAACTTAGAACATACAAAAGAACCTAAGTCTCCCACCAAAGAGAGAGGATCTCACCGAGCTGAGTCCTGTCCAGAAGGAGCAAAAGGCCAAAGAGCAAAAGGCCAAAAGCCAAAAGCAAAAGGCCGAGGAGCCAAAAGCCACAGGAGCCAAAAGCTGAAAGCTATAAGGCCCAAAAGGTAAAAGGTGAAGGGGCCTCAAGTCAGTCCCTTATATACACCAAAGTAATCCAACCGGGAGGGTCATGTCAACAAAGAACTCTAAACAGAGTGTAGTACCACACCCTATTGCAGGTATAAACAAAGGTTATAACAAGGTCTAATTCTTTCTACCAAGATTATCTCTTATGTAAAACACTGGAGAGAGAGGGCTGGTATAAAGTAATACATCTTAACTTCATGAGCTTCATGTAATCTAGATGGTACCCACAAAGTCCTTCTTATTATTATCTGCACCAGGGTGATTCTGAGTATCTTGTTCTCTGAAAGGGTCACACTCGCCTGCTTAGAGCAAACTAGTATGATCCTTCCTATAGTCTTCCTATAGTCTCAGCGTAGCCAGGGTGGTAGTCTCCTGGTAAATTCTAATTGTCCCACGTTGGGTGCAGTGGGTATAAAGAGGAGCTGTGCCCAATCTAGAAAACATAGAAGTCTTAGTAGATCTGTAAGTCAGAAGTTATTCAATCAAGGTGACTTCTGTAACTGCCACACCCTCTAGCACTGTTTACAAAGAAGAGAGGTCTCATTAGAATGAACCTTGGCTTAAATAAGATTAAGCTGGGAGTGGGCAAAACAACGAAGCTCCCAGGTTAGCTAAACCTGTCCTCCAGCAGGCAAGAAATGTGTTCTTCTACAAACCAACATGACTCAATGCTATAAAAATAAAATCTTTCCTCTAATAAAATCAAATCTGACTTGTTGCATATCACTGATTCCATCCTGTGGCATAAAAGGTAAATCTAGGGCTTTAATCTAGAACAAATAATTAAAAAAAATCAGATTTCATACCACATTTTTGGTGGGCACCCAGAAAGTAAAGATCATTTTTCTATTTCTCATTCCTGCATATAACTGAGTCATGGGGTCATGCATATGGGAAAGACAGGAGAAATGGTACATAAATAGCTGCTTGTAATAATTGAACTCAGGTCAGCCACGTGCAGGGCAAACACCCTCCCCACTGTGCTATTGCGTGGGTCTGATATTTTGCAGTTTTAATTCAGGAAAAGGTTTTGACAATCACATGATTTCTCTCCTGTGTGAAATCTCCTATGTTGATCCAAGCTTGACTTAGAGAAGAAAGTTTTTCTACATTATTCATACAAAGGTTTAAAGAAAAGAACATTGTATGCTCCTATTTATCTTGGATAAATGCCTAGAAACAGAGTGGTTGTCATATGGTTGGATAACACTTAACTTTATAGGAAATTTCCAGACTGTTTTCCAAAGACGTTATTTTTTTCCATCCACATATTGCCAGCATTAATATCATGTTAATAATTCCTTTCATATTGTCTCATTGTAATTTTAGTGTTGGCTCACTGTAATTTTAGTTTTTACTTTTCTAAATACCTAAGATATTGATTGCCTCTTTACATAGATATGCATTTGTCATCCATTCATATTTTTAGTTAAATGTCTAATCAAAGATTTTATTTATTTTATTCTTATTATATTGTTAGTGTAATATAATTGTTCTGTTAAAAAATGTTTTGTCAATTATGATTTGTATAATATCTGAGTTATTTTCACTGTTAACTTGCCTTACATACTCTTGAGTATTTAAAAAAGCAGAGGTTTTTAATTTAATAAAGTCTAATTTATAAATTTATTATTTTATAGATTACATATTTGATATGTTGAAATCTTAGCCTAAATCATCATCATAAACATTTCCTCATGCTGTTTTATAGATTTTGAGTTGAGTCTGTTTTACAGACTTTGAGGTCTGTGATTTCTTAGGAGTGATACTTTGTTCATATAGCAAACATCATTGAAAGTTTATTTTATTACATAGGGATACCAAGAGTTTCAGTACAGTTTGTTAAACAACTTCTTATTTTTCACACTACATTGTTTGCTTTTGGGGTAAAAATAAGCTGGGCACAATTTTCAGTATCTTTATTCAGACTTACTTCTCTATGCCCGCTGGAGCAAATCGATGAACAATGGGAAGACAAGACAAGACAAGACACCCATCCCATTCTTCTGATTCATATAGTTTTTTTGTTGTTTCAATTTCAGGAAGCCTAAGTTTATAATTTCAAGAAGTGTAAGTAAAATTTTGTTCTTTATCAATGTAGTATCTTTTGCATTTTGTATGTATTTTGATGATCATGTTGTATCTTTATGTTTCTAAAAAGTCCGCATGTTGGGGCTGAAGAGGTACTACAATAGGTAGATGCTTACCTTGCATTCATCTGACCTGTTTGAACCCTGGCACCCATAATGTCCTCCGAGCCCACCAGGAGTAATCATTTAGTACTGCCGAGTGTGGCCCAGAATAAAAATAAATTTTTAAAAATGTATTTTGGTGTGACTTGTAAGTAATGTATATCCCCTCTTTACCAATTTTATTTAGTTAAAATTTTTTAATGGGTTAATTGTGGGAAAGTCATGTTAGCAGGGCTCAGAATTCTGATCCCGGAACCTGGAAAACATTTCAGTATTCACAGCTTCCTTTGCCCTTTGCTTCTTCAGCAATATTTTGTAGTTTTCACTGTAAGTGTAGCTATTATATACTTTATAACCATTTTCCTTAAATATCTTAGTTTTATTTATGTTACTTCAAACAATTTCTGGTTTTGATTTTTAATTTCTAATTGTTCATAGCTTTTTTGTATAAAATATAATTGACTCCTATATATTGACGCTGCTTTTTTAAATTGCTAAACCCACTTCATATAGCTGTGAAAAAAAAAGACCATGTTATTTCTTCCTTTCCAGTCTGGATGCCATCCTTTTTCTATTTTTCAATCTTGTTTTCTTTGATATTGTCTTTAGATCCTCTGCAAACTGCTTAATAGTAGTGATGAGGAATATATATCCTTGACTTGTTCCTAATATTAAGTTGTGTTGGGGAGCTTCTCTGTCAAAAACATTTATTATGCAATTTTTCTAATCAGTCTGAGGGCCAGGCCTTTACACCAGAAACATTCCTGAGGAAAATTGACTTCCTTGATCAGGTGTAATCAACTTTAAGGTTGTTTCAAAAGAAATTAGTTAATATATTCTGTTGTTAGATATTGTTGAAGGTTTGCTTGTTTGTTTTCTCCTAGAACTGAAGCATATTTTCCACATGAAGCATAATAAAATTTTAGATCAGAATTCAGGTTTTTGCTCACTGTTTTTTATTCTCCAAAGTTTGTTTTGTATTTTTGGGTTATACCTGGTGATGCTCAGGGGCTACTCCTGGCTCTCCACTCAGGAATAATTCTTGGTGGTGCTTGAGGGACCATATGTGATGCCTGGTATTGTACCTACTAGTGCTGGCCA
This sequence comes from Cryptotis parvus, assembly GCA_021461705.1. Lineage (NCBI taxonomy): Eukaryota > Metazoa > Chordata > Mammalia > Eulipotyphla > Soricidae > Cryptotis > Cryptotis parvus. The sequence continues at coordinate 18,348 of JAJIBD010031406.1, forward strand.
CCTGCAAGGCAAACACTCTGTCCTCTGCACAATCACTCAGGACTCAATCTTCCCTGAAGTTATGTTTACATTTTACTTACCTGTAGTGTGCATAAAGTACTAAATTAAAAAAATACTTTTACTCATTGTCACAGTCTAAGAATTGAACAGTTCCTTTTACTATATGAGCTAATATTACTCTATAATGTACCGAAAAACCCTAGTTACTCTAGAAATACTTTATTTTCCTGGCAGAGTTTTGGCTTTATTTCACTTTAAGTCTAGGCTTTTCTACCTCCGAGGGTCAGAAAGATAAACAACATCCCAATCTGGGGTGAGCAGAATTAGAGAGCCATAATTACTCAAGTCTAGAGGTGCAGGTGTCAGGAATCCTATTAGAATCCTTCTGTCCATCTGGGTTTTCCACCCAATGTAATGTAGTGGCCTTCGTGTGGGGGACAGATGGAGAGTCTATAAGAATATGCACCCTTGAAACACTCTTATTTAAAAATAATTGCTCTTGTAAAGGGTTTGGGCAATGATTTACAGCACGTATCCCAGCCATTAGGTTAAGATTTGTTCTTGGAGGACCAGGCAGGATATCTGCAGGCTGTAGTTGACTGAGATCTCCAAACACAGAACTGACTCAGATCATGTCACTTTGATTGAGTAAGGGGTAGGTAGGCATGAGTTAGGTAAACACTAAATCAAACTTTTGCAGCAAAGTCTTAATTGGGATGGGAAATAAAAAAAAATGATGAAGTGTCCCAAAGAAGACAAGATGGAGCTGGAGAGATAGCACAGAGTGTAAGGCATCTGACTTGCATGTGGCCTAGCCAGGTTCTATCTGGCTCCTCAAATGGTCCCCCAAGCTTCATCAGGAGTCATCTTGGGTGCAGGGTCAGGAGTAAAGTCCTGTTCGCTGCCAGGTGTGGCCTGAAAACAAAAACAAAAACAAAAAAACAGAAAGGACAAGATAACTAAGAGGATTGGGAATTGCGATGCTAGAGTCAAGTGAGAAGAGCGTGCAGGCACCTGTGGGCACCAGGTAGTTTCTGTGGCACTCTCATAGCACACAGTACTTTTTTTCCTGGAGACTAACAAATGTATTCACTCATTATTTATTTATAAAAATATCTTGCCTACCCTTTCTTGCTCAAAAGATCATCTCTGTTGGAACTCTGTTCACTATTTCATACCCAGAGTTCTGAGGTCCTTTACTCCCACTACAATTTTTTTCCTGCTTTAGAACTTTGATATACATAAATTTCCAAAGTAGAGAATTTGGTTTAAATGAACTTTCCCATTTCTATCATCAGCATCAATAATTTCTGTGATTTTTGACAATCTTATTCCTACTATTATCTCTTTCTTATGTTCTAATGAATATTTGGAAACAAATTGTGTATAACATGAACTCATATTTCAGATGACTACAATATTGATTCATAACTTATCTCTCTGTGCTATCTAAATTCAAAAAAATAAAATTTAATAGAGAATAAATTTTTCCTGATTTTTTAAAAAATGTGTTTTAGAGTAGTTTTGATAGAGTGAGGACACAAATAGGATCCACCTATTTCATCTGGTTGTTACATATTGAGCATTTTTTTTCCCTATAATTGTCATCCCACCTTCCTAAATATAGTTCACTAATTTGTCCCGGAGTTTACATTCCATATTGTGGGTTTGGCAAATTATGACTCTGGGAGTAATTAGCTGTTTGGTTTTCAATTCATGTACTTCTTCCAAAGTGCTTGTTAGATTGAGGAGTTTGATTTGATGGCAGTTCTAATTTTTAGCAATAAAATTTTATGGATAAAGGTGGATATTTCCCATTGAATTACATTATAAAGTCCATTATGTTCACTTGTTTCATTTTTCCAGTGTACCGATACAGTTTGGAAAGACTTCGGTGAGAGGTAAAATTTGAATAGGGGCTTGAAAGAGCCTTTGTTAATTCATCTAGGAGAATGGGACATGTCGGAGGAAGGAGTAAGCCCAAAAACAAAGGAGGATTCTTTAAGGCTATGAAATCTAGAAAGTATTGTTTGTCTTTTAATCTCAGATTTAGGACTGATAATGCATTTCAATTTAAAGACTGAATTTTAAACTCAATTTCATTCACCATTACTTTTAGTATAATTACTTTGAGACTGGGACATTCTGCACTCCTGTTAAACATAAGTTTTACTATTTGCGTCATTCTACCAATAAAATTTTCTTCTTTTCTGTCCTAATAGTAAAGGCTTGCTATCTTGAAAGATATTTTTATCTTGAAAGATATTTTGTTACCTGTGGTATGAAAATGTCCTTCTTTAATACCATGGTCTGATCATTTATTTGAATGTAGATAAAACTTTTAGCAATGAAATTTGCTTATTGCTCAATGTAATATAGGTCTTTTTAATAAAATAAATTATTGTAGAATAAATTTTATTGCATATAAAAACCATAGTATGATTCACTAGGTAGATAGTAAGATAATGTTATATCTATTTTGTTGAATTGGTTAAACTATAATTTTGATAGCAAGAAATAATAGGACAAGATAAAAAAATCTATTTGCAAGGGTAGAAGTGCCATCACTTAATGTGTTTAGGACTACTTAGGATTTAATCATATGGGTCAGTATAGGTTAGACTACTGAAAACTGATAGTAGGACTAGTCAATCGCCTCTGAAAATGACTTTTCCCTGGAATATACCCTCACAATTTTATTTACTGAGATTCACCACTGATAAATATTTATAAAAGGAATGGTATAATTTCATCATAAGTTCTGCCTTACTAGAAGTTAGTACACATATTTCTCATATTTTTGTTCCATATTTACTTAAATTGTCAAAATTGAGAGTTGAAATCATCAATTTTATTATTTGAATAATGTCAGTTGGATATTAATTTGATAATTTGCTAGTAAAGTTTTCCATTAATAATATAATAATTCATGATTTGTATGTGTATTTATTTGAGATTAAAGCATTATATGAACTTCTTTCTGAAAAAGGTGGGGAAGTATGAAATAAAAATAATGCCCAAGGGGGCCAGAGTGATAGCACAGTGGTTAGGGCATTTGCCTTGCATGCTGCTGATCTGGGTTAGATCCCGGCATCTCATATGGTCCCCAAGCACCGCCAAGAGTAGTTCCTGAACGAAGAGCCAGGAATAACTCCTGAGCATCATCGGGTGTAACCCCCCAAAAAGCAAATAAATAAATAAATATATAAAATAATGCCCAAGGGCATATATGGATCCAAAGTTTCTGATGGTAGGTAGAAATAAAAGGTTTTATTTATAGTATTTGCCAAAATGGGGAGGTGGAGTAATAAACAGGTGAATAAAGAATAGCCAAGAATCTGAAGTAAGTGTGACTGGATTATATGTTAAACTAAGGTGCTAGCTAACTCAGTATTTAACTGCAAATGAAGACTTTGACTCCAGATTACGCTCTGGGTAAGAATTTCCAGGGCAGTTAAACTAGCTTCAAGGGGCATCATAGGGAGTGGTATTAGCAGTAACTTTTCATGCTTGAATGAAGAGAATCACACACTATTAACCCACACCAGTTAGTTTTAAACTGTATACTGTTATTATGTTTAACAGGTCTTTTGAAAATTCAATTTCAACTATAGGTGTGCTGCAAGTAATGAATCATCCCATGTTCAGGCCTGCATAGGCCTGCATATTCCAAACAAATAATCCCTGAATATATTACATGGTAGACAAGGAAGATTCATCTCCACAGTTTGGAATTTAGAGCCTTCTTTCACTGTATCATTGTCTTCTTGTAGATCATCGATTTGCTCAGTGGGCACCAGTAACATCCCAATCCTTCTTTATCTTATTATATCCATGAACTGTGACTATACTACATTCCTAAGCCATTCCATAGTCAAATGGATACACCAAATTTTTGAGAAGCACAAGTAAGTTAGGCAAATGTTGTTCTGATATATATATATATATATATATATATATATATATATATATATATATATATATATATATATATATATATACACACACACACATCTGAACAGGGGGGGAAAAATCCAGGCAACTCATCAAGCAATCAGGGAAACAGAAGTGAGACACCCCTGGTAGGTGTTGGTGCCCACCTGTCTAAAAAGCACCATTTCTGAAGGTGTGGTAATATACCAAGAAAGCATTTTCAATTTCAACAATGATTAGAATTTAAACAAAATGAAGGTACAGTTATATACCAGAATAGAATTTTCAGTTTAAGGGCCAGATTAATAGCACAGTGGGTAAGGCGCTTGCCCATGTAGTCCCCCGAAGCACCGCGAAAGGCCAGGAGTAAACCCTGAGCATTGCAGGGTGTGACCCAAAAAAGAAAAAAAAAGGATTTTCAGTTTAAACAAGGATTGGAATTAAAAAAAAAACTATGAAGATAATTTTAACTTCTTTACACCTGGAGACTTCTATCAGAAGTCTTCTGAAACTCATAGGAGACAGTAGATGAAAACAAAGGCTCTCTCTGACTGCTACATTCCCTGCTTCTCTGTATGAGGCAGTTGCTGACCCCCCAACATTTTGCTTCCTCATGCTTCTGTATCATGCTTGCTTGTTTTCTCTTTCCTTAAATAGCTGCACAGTTATGTGTTCATTCAGTAAACATCTATCTCATATTTTCTATTGGCCACATACAGTGTGAAGGGCTGGAGGGTATAAGTATAAAGAAGATACAGACCTTATTCTCCAGGATTTTACATTCTCAGTGGGCAGTTTACAGAACAGTTCTTAGAAGGGCTATTGCTTGATGTTGCCTATTTCCTATTAAAATAGAAAATACACTCTTCCTTCTTACACTTTTTCTCTATCTCCCTATGACACCAAACTTCCAATGAGCAAGTTACATGTTTCCAAGCTTCTGTCACAGACTGGATCTATTTTTACTCTGACCAAAGCTACCACCTACTCAGCTACTCCTTTCTGCCTTTCCCTTCCTAACCATTATTTCCTAAAGATTTGTTTTCTCTACCGCAACTAAGACCACTAATCTCAATATTGCTTGCCCTTCATTCATTTAAGAATTTTTTTTGTAAAACAACTATGTTTTACATTTTATTTTTAAAAGCATGTTTTCTTTAAGACTTTTTGTTGTAATTGTTCCCAACTACTCACCAAACATACAGATCAAGGGTACTGAATTGTTTTTGTTTTGTTTTAATGGAGGAGTGTAAATTTGTGTTCTTATACTCAAGTTAAGTGAAGAAATATTACCATTCCTTGACACTGTTAATATTTAGAAGAGTTTCACAAATTTCTCACTATGGCTGTCTCATAAATGAAGGCTGAACCGACAGAAAGGAAATTCATGGTCTCAGGGATTTGGTGACTTTCTCAAAGGCCAATGTGTCAAAACTGAAAAAGGAGAGCGCACACCATAATCCACTGGCTTTCCACAGAGGAAAACAAGATGGATGTAGAGCTGCTTCCCTAAAGCGGCAGACATCTGTTCATTCAGTCTTAAGTCTATTATTTGTTGTTGGTAAGACCTCACCACCTCTGTGCTGAGATTTCAATTGATATTCTCTGAGTGGTGTGTTTTCTTTTGTTGTCTTGGAACCTGCTTAATGAAAGCATGCTTTAGCTTTCTGCTGTATTTCAGAAAAAAAAATTCAAAATCCAATAGGAAAGTCATGTTATAAAGCAGGAGTCCTGATATTTTCCTTTCCTGAAAACTTGTACTATTAAGAATTCTTCATTTACCCCAGTTGTAATAACCAGTGATGTTCTCCCACGATGTGAATACCCTATCTTGTGCATGCTGAATCTCTATAGTAACCCTCTATGAGATTTAGTCAGGACCTCGAGAGCCTTGGAGCATTCTACTAATGAAAATGTGTACTGCTATGCAGTCTATACTATCATAGGGTTTAATTAGTAAATATATCTGAGAACTTCAGTTGAATTTATGGAAACAAAACCTACTAATTCTGTATGTGTCCTTTGTACAAACAATCTGATATTTCTTTAATATTTTCTACTAATGCATTTTCTTTCAATAATGTCATATTTTGCTCTAGTAGAGTTTAACACTATTTTGATAGTAATCATTTTTATAATGCTTTATTGATTGAGGTACTGTGGTTTAATATATTGTTAATGAACATGTGTAATTTGAGATAAAGCAGGGATTGGCAAACTATTAATCCTATTTTTATACATATTCATTCTCTGTAACTTAAAAAATAAAGCTCTTAAAAATTACTGAGATAACTTCATAAAAATATATTTTGGCGCTGGGAACATGGTTCAGCAGGTAGCGCTCATGCTTGGCTTGTAAGATCCTAAATTCAATGTCAGACATAGCAGTATGTATATGTGTGTATAAATATATGTGTCCATACATATGTAAATGTATATATATGTGTGTGCATTTACATATATAAATGTATATGCACATGCATGTATAAATGTATAAATATATGTGCACATATATATATGTGCACATACATATATAGACAGGACATATGGAGATGTTACTGGTGCCTGCTCAAGCAAATCAATGATATATGGGAAGACAGTGATACATATATAAATATTATGTGAACAGATTGTGTATTATTCAATATATAATAATATGTATTAATAATGTATAACATATACTATAATCCTGACAACGTGCCATTAAAGCTTTTTTTCAA
>JAJIBD010031406.1:27500-195788 GCA_021461705.1 Cryptotis parvus
AGGTGGAAAGAGGTGAAAACACAGATGCTAGGTGAGCCAGCAACAAGCTTCTCTGAGCAGTTAACAGACCAGAGGCAGCTACATTGTACAAATCTGAGCAGGCACATTAAATGAACTATGCTATCCTCCTCTTTTTATGATTTAGATATGTTTTTTAAAATGCGACACTGTAGGTCCTCCATTTTCATAAGATAAAGAGGGCCATGCAAACAAAGGTGCTCTATAGGATCAAAAATCCCTCTCTTCAGAAAGTTCCCTTAAAGATGGTAGTTGCAATCTTTGAAAAAAGTTTTAAAGATGTTTATAAGTAAAAATGCAGCCCCATTGACTAATGCTGATCTTGCTGCTATAAATAACATTCATCATCTATGTCAAAGGATACTCACCTTGGGGGCAGATCTCACAAATGAGTGAGTCCTTAATTTACTTATCTTTTTGAAAGGTAATATCTGCTGCTACTGATAATTCTCACTTGGTGTGCAAGTAGTAAAGAAATATATTATTGTTTGGTACTAAAATTTAGATGAATTTAAAGTTTTAAACTCATTTTTCTATGATCCTATGTGCTATAATTGTAATGGTAATTGTAATGGTAAGTAAATAACTCCCCACACGCTATATCCCATACTTGCCCGTTACTGGACAGAGTTCAAAGTAGTGAGTTGGTTATAATAGAGTCTGATAAAAGTGGAAACCTTTTCCCAGACTAAGGACATCTAACTTTCCCATTGATATTTAGACTTTGTATAGATTTTCCAAGAAGGCCATGAGCATGACGGCAAAAAAGAGAAGTGTACAAATTCTAACTCGAAGTTTTTAACACTAGTGTTGCAGGTGAACCCCACGGGTGACTTATGTGAGGCAGGAAGGAGAGAGAGATGGTCGCTTTCTCCCCAGCCGCCTCTGCCACCCGGGACCCGTTGGGCAGGCTAAGGACTGATAAAGTCTGCGATGCGTGGGCCTGAGCCCCACCAGCCCCACGAGGTGGCCGTCAAGCCACACCTGATGCCCGCTTGATCTCTAGGCACCGGAGTTAATCCCCACCACCCGAGGTTTCTCGGGGAGCCACGGACTCAGGCTGGAGCGAGGAATTGCTCTTTGCAGGAAAGGAAAGTCAGTCCTAGGCCTTACCCAGGTCTGCCTTAAGGTTCTTGTCTTTCTGCAGAAAAGAATTTTCAGGAGTCAACGAACAGTGAAGTAAAATAGATTTTATTAAGGAGGTTTTAGGTGAGGGGAGGGAGGAGAAAGAAAGGAAAGAGTAACGCGCTCAAGGGAGAACGCGGGCTGCTCCAAAGGTGGAGAGCACGAGTAAAAGAGAGAGTACACATCTCAAGAGGGGAGATGCGGGCAACACACGTGCTCAGGCACCACATGCTGCGCGCAGGCAACATGTGTGCCCAGGCAGCATGTGTGCGCTGTCCTTTGTTTAGGACAGCTTTTATAGATTTCTCCCCAAGTTACTCCCCATATGGGGCTTTAACCTCGGTTGCTAGGGCCCCGTTGCCAAGGGAGTTGACTTTGGGAGTGGTCTTCTGTGAGCTGGGTGCTGGGCGGGAAGGCTGATTTATCTTCCTTAGGAGGGTTAGTTATCTAAAGCCTTTAAAAGGGTCAGTGGCCTATGGGCTTCACACATTCCCTTTTGGCCTTCCCTTCCCCCAGGTTTTATTGTTGATAGTGGTCTTGTCAAGTTTGGTTTCGGGCTTTCAATCAGGTGTGGCTTTGGATCTCTTCCTTAGGAATTTTATTGCCAGTGGCGCCCCCCGTCTGCCTGCCTACAACACTAGGAAAGCAGTATTGTATATTGACTATGATTTAAATGTGAATTCTACATCCTGCAGGATATTGTCACAATCTTAAAACTAATTTTCCCCCAAACTAATACTTTAATTTATTCTTTTTTTTCTTGTGGTGGTATGCTGGGTGTGTTGAGCTACACCTTGAGGTTGTCATGACAATTTCTGTTTCTGTGCTCTTGAATAACCTCTAGCAGTGCTCACGGGCGTGATGTGGTTCTGGGGAACAAATTGGGGTTGGCTGTGTGCAAAGCAAGTGCCTCAGCACCTGTACTATCTCTCTGCTCCCTTTAATTGAGCTTTACACACTCATTCACCCCGGATCAGGCTCGGCTTCCAGCCGAATTCAAAGGAATCCTGAGTTCTAAAGTACTGTAGGAGGTGCGGTGCCACTGAAATCCTGAAATCAAGTGTTGCAACAGCGTTTTGTCTTGGAGTTGCTGGAGATCCTAAGTGGCAGCATGTGGGACCCTGGACTCTTTGGATTTCTTCTGTTCTATACGTGGTAGCCTAAGTAAAGCCCAAGCCCTGTTTTTTTTTTCTGAGAATAGACTGATGAAGTTAAGCAGTGGTGGCAAAAGCTGTAGCTCTACATTGCTTTCATGGCAGAGGACCCAGGAGGAAGATAGAGCTGAGCAAATCTGGGAAGCAGGAATATAAATCGCATTTGGTACACATTCTGAAAACATTTTCATTCATTAAAATCCTATGAACAGTGTGAAGCCTATAGAAGTAAAAGCGATACATAGTCTTAGTTTCACACCTTCCTTTGCAAAAGAAACATGCTATTTAAGATTGGCAGCTAACTGCAGTGCCAATTTCTTCTCTCTCAATCCCCAAGAATAGTGGTGTAGTTTGCTTGTATTTATTATTCGAATGTAGGCATCAAGACAGCTTATTTTAGTCCAAGACCTGTGGCCAACTGTCTATGTGACCATACAGATCTTTACTATCTTTTTTGAGTTCAGAATCCTTCCCTAAAAAGGGGTAGGATTTATAAATAAGGGCTAGCTAATTTATATTTTGGTTCCAAATCATTCGAACTACCATTCTCCAGTTTCTTTTTAAATGATATAAATCTTTCGCCCTTTACCAAATCTTATCAACTGTCCTTAACCATGTTATATTCGCAACACCTGCTATCTGGTGGCTCATTCCAGTTTTCCAGCTCATTTATGCAAATTAAAGGTACCCATACAATGTAAGGATGGTAGTTTGTGGTGGGATCCAATTCAGGGCTTCCAAGTAGAGATTGAAGCATATTAAAGACAGATACACTTAAAATTTATAAAGAAAGTGATCTGATAGATTATTATTTAAATACTGATAGATGAATCTGACAAATACAAGCATATAAATACAAACGGGTTAAAAGAAAACAGAAATTAGACTCGACCCCTTTGCAATATCACACACTCTTTCAATAAACTACACTAGGGCATTTCTATGGGGGTCATCTTATAAGTAGGTCTTCTGCCATTGTTTGGCAGCTGAGTGTCAGACTAGACTCCCTGGGGGCTTCCTCCCAGAACCTCTGCCTCATTATGAAGGAAGCTGTCACTTCAACCCTCAGGTTCTATTCTTTGAAACAGCCACTGATGGGACATCACAGGTTTTGCTCATGGTTCATTACATATTTATACTCCAGGGAATCTTCAAATTATCTTTCAGCATCTCATTATAGTTTCATATTTCCTTCCTACTTCCATGTTAGTCAAGTTAGAAAGACGGAGAAAAATTATTGATGGAATCTCACCTCTTTACTCTGCTAGTATTTGGCTTTTTTATTCTAAGCAAAGAGGGCATACAAACTGATAAAATACTTGTCTTTCACTTGTTTTAGTCATTTTCCTCCTTGGCTTGTGTTTAACTTTGGGTCTCTAAGTTTCTCAGCTTTTTAGTGAATACATTCCTTTGCTGCCTGTTTTATGAAAGGCGTGTCTTCTACCACTCAGCTACATCCTTGGCCTGAAATTTAACAGTAAACCACACTATTGCTTCTATACTTTCCTTCCATAATTTTATACAACTTTTTACAGATTTTAGAAAGTTTTTTCTCCTTGTGTTTCTCTTTGCATGGTGATTAAAAAATTAAACATCGTTTTTTTTTTTTACACTGATGCCCAGGCGTAATTCCTGGCTTTGCATTCAGGTATTACTCTTAGCAGTGCTCAGAAAAACATATGGGATCTAGGGGATTGAGTCTGGGTAGGCAACCTGCAAGACAAATGCTCTATCAACTCTGCTATTGCTCCAGGCCCTTTCCTTGTATTTTATCATTGCTTTTTTATTGAATTTTATTTTTTTATTCAGAAAATTAGTAAGAGGATTAGTTCTATCTATCTATCTATCTATCTATCTATCTATCTATCTATCTATCTATCTATCTATCTATCTATCTATCTATCTATCTATCTATCTATCTATCTATCTATCTATCTATCTATCTATCTATCTATCTATCTATCTATCTATCTATCTATCTACCTATCTAATATCTATCTTATCTATCTATCTATCTATCTATCTATCTATCTATCTATCTATCTATCTATCTATCTATCTATCTATCTATCTATCTATCTATCTATCTATCTATCTATCTATCTATCTATCTATTAGATAATCTGTTTTCCTAATCTATTTATAGATAGACAGCTATAGATAGGCTAGGAAATATATTATATTTAAATTATGCATACACATGTTTAGAATTTACCAATATGTCTTTGCTTCTAACAGAATCTCTGTTAATGGTGTACTGCCAAGATGTCATTCAAGAAAGTGCTTCTTATCCTAAGACTGAGATTAGATGACATGTAACCTTTCAGCTCTCAGACTTGTGATGTGCAACTTTAAGTTAAAGTGAGATTATTTTCCTTCTTTCATGATAAATATTCTTTCTTAAGACTCCCTCAGTTAGTTTTCTTTTTAAGGTTTAAGAACTTTGTTTGGATTAATTTACAGAATGCTAATATGTATCTATGAATTCTAGCTAGCATTGGAAAATCACTTATATACTAGACATTATTCAATTAATGTTCTGTGCACCAACTAACTTAATCTACACAATCACACTATGGGTAAATTTATTATCTATACCTCTACTTTACTGCATGAAGAAATGAAGCTCAGGTAGATTAGGAAATTAGGTAGACCAAACAAAGTTATTGATAGTAATGTTGGGAGCCTATCCAAGCACAGGTTCTTAATTTCAAATACTATGGGATAGAACAATAGGCCAATAAAATGCTTTGGAGTTTAATTGGGGGATCGGGGATTTGAGGGTTATGTATTATTATTATTTCCCTAAATCTTATCTAGTCCATTAAATTTTTTCAGAAATTAATAGATTAATTCAATATAAATTACAGCTAGTTAATTTTTGGAATTCCACACACAAAAAAGAAGTTCTGAAAATAATATTATAAATGTAACTTATTGGTAAATAGTTGTCTATGTTGATACTAGGTGTAATTTCTTTGTATTAGAAGTATATGTATATACATATATACACACATATATAGTATGCCAATATCTATACATATATACACACATATATAGTATACCAATATCTATACATGTATTTACATATATAGTATGCCATTATACATATATACACACATATAGTATGCCAATATCTACACATATATGTACATATATGTACGTATATGTACACATACATAAAATTCATTTTGATAAACAAAAGAGCATCATAAATGTTTTTAAGTACATTATATTTCAAAAGTATTAGATTAAAATCCCAAATTGATATGCCATTTTTTATTTAAAAAAGTCTCAGAGCTTTGATTTCATGGTCAACTGGATGACATAATTTGTTAAGATTTTGAAACAAGTATTTTGATATTTAAGGAAATCACTTAAAAAATTTAAAGAGTGCTTGTAGTGGAAGATACTCTGATTGTTTTGTTTCTATTTGTTCTTTTCTAACATATAATTTTGAAGAGCATATGGTTAAATTCAGACAACATAGGGTTTAATTCATTTCTTTGTCATCACTGTAGCTTAAAATTGAGAAAATCTGAGCTCAGGAAAGAGTAAAATAATTGGTTTAGAAAAAACTCTATCTCTCACATCCCCTCCATGTGAGAAGAGTAGCCTGACTCTATACTGTTGAGATTTAATTTCCATCTATTCTAAGCACATGAAATGTTTGGATAAGTTTGTTGGCCTGCCCTCAAACTCTCACATATTTCTCAAGCTGTTTTGACTTCAGAGAAACTCAGTAAACTCTAATTTTAAAAAAATGGAAATGAGCCAATGAATTAAAATATTTAAAAAGTTCTTTACATTTTGTTAGTCAATAATATTATTTAAAAACCACTCTGGAGAGATTTTCTTGTTGGCATGAAGTCTTCAGGGTAAGAGTGGATAATGTTAATTTAATGTTATTAAAATGTATGGAATATGCATTGACATCTGCTATTATGGCAACTTTTCAATAATGATACAAGAGTCAAAGTAAAAGCTTTACTCTTCCTATATACTTTTTCTGACTGAGAAACAAAGGGTATGTGGTTATTCTTTTTGAGATATGGTCAAAGTATACTATTGTGTAAGTTTAAGGTATAAGCTGTAATTTAACATGTTTATTGCTGCATTACTGCCATACTAATAGGTAATAGCTCTGACAAGCCATATAATTATCTTTTTGTAAGAAAAATTAATTTTTTTTCTTTGCTTTTTGGGTCACACCCGGCAATTTTTAGGTCACACCCAGCAATGCTCAGGGGTTTCTCCTGGCTCTGCACTCAGGAATTACTCCCAGCGGTGCTCGGGGACCATATGGGATGCCAGGGATCAAACCCAGGCCAGCATGGGCTGGGTGCATGCAAGGCAAACGCCCTACCCGCTGGGCTATCGCTCCGGCCCTTCTTTTTTCTTTAAAGTTTAAAATATGTGTTGTTGGGGCCAGAGTGATAGCCCAGCAGGAAGGGCATTTGCCTTGCATGTGGCCAGCCCATGCCAGCCCGGGTTCGATCCCGGAATTCCATATGGTTCCCGAGCATGAGGCCGACCCATGCCAGCCCGGGTTCGATCCTCGGTATCTCATATGGTCCCCCGAGCACCGCCGGGAGTAATTCCTGGAGTGCAGAGCCAGGAGAAACCCCTGAGCATTGCCAGGTGTGACCCAAAAAGCAAATAAATAAATAAATAAATAAATAAATAAATAAATAAATAAATACGTGTTGTTAACAATTATTACAAGTGATCTCCAGTCTTTGTTTTCTAGATGCAAGCTTCTCACTAATTCTGTCTATTTCATATAAGTTACTACTGTGCCCTTCTATTGCATTCAGCTGTTGTTACCATTTGCTCAACAATTCTTCCTTTCTAACTTAAAATTCTACCTTTTAAATATTCTTCCTTTTTTTTTCTCCCATTCCTCTTCTCAGGTATCTATATTTCTATTACCCTATTCACTAATTTATCTTTTCCCAAGCGTTTCATCAGTTTTATATACATAGGTGAAATTATACTGGTCTTTTTCATTCTGACTTATTCTACATGATTCTATCAAGGTAATCCCCAAATTATTGTGCATGGAAAGTATTCTATCTTTTATAGTTAAATAATATTCCATGTATAAGTGCACCCTTTCTTTAATTCCTATTGATAGAAACTTTGAGTTGCCTTCAGATTTCACCTAATTTAAACAATGCCACGGTAAATATTGAGCTGTATATTAATTTTTTGCTAATTTTTTTGCATTCTTGAGATATATACCTAAGAGTGGTATCATCAGATCGTGTGGTTGTCTTTAGTTTGTTGAGAAAGCTCTATACTGTTTTCTAAAATGTTTGCAGTAATTTGTGTTGCTACCAACTGTTATTGCACTTTCTTTTTCTCTATACATTCTAGAATATTGATATTATTGTTTTTATGTAAAACCATTACACCATGGGGCAGAGCTGCTACTTGCTCTCCCTGTGCCCAGCCACTCACGAGGCACCCGGGAGGGATGGTGGGTTCTAGCCCTGGCCCACCACCCCAGCAGAGCCGTACAACAAGCCAGATGACCCGGCCCCACTCCATCGGGCCATCATTTTCCACATCCGGACTTCCCTCTCGTCAGAACTCCACCCAGCAACAGCCTATCACAGCCCCATCGAGTTCCACCCTGCAGCAGTTTCTTTTTTTTTTCTATCCGGCCCAGGTATGCTGAACCAGAGACTTACAGACATGGGGCAGAGCTGCTACTTGCTCTCCCTGTGCCCAGCCGCTCATGAGGCATCCAGGAGGGATGGCGGGTTTTAGCCCTGGCCCGCCACCCCAGCAGAGCCGCACAACAAGCCAGATGACCCGGCCCCACTCCATCGGGGCACCGTTTTCCACATCCGGACTTCGCTCTCGCTCACAACTCCACCCAGCGACGAGGCGGCGTGGTTTCTATATAAATGCTATATTTAGAGGTGACTACAAGGGTATGCCACCTGCATGGCAAGCCTGGCAAGCTGCCCTGTTTTATTTGATATGCCAAATACCAGTAACAATTATATTAGTTCATTCCCATGACCTAATATAATGGTTTGAGGCTCTTTATGTTCCTGGAGCGAATAGATGCCCTTGGGCTCTACTAGCATGAGACAGGACATATGGAGATATTACTGGTGCCCCCTCTAGCAAATAGATGATCAACAGGAGGATAGTTATAGTGATAGTGATGTAAAACCATTTCTACAGCTATAGGGGGCTGCCATTTTGGTCAGAATTTACATTTCTCTGGTAAATAGTGATGATGAACATATTTTCATGTGTTTACTGGCCACCTGTATGTCTCTCTCGAGAAGTATTCATTCAAATGTTCTACCCATTTTAATTATTTTTTTGCTTCATTTTTGTTTAATTTTATGATTTCTATTTTTGTTTTGTTTTCAATTTAACTTTAGGCCACACCCAGCAGTGCTCAGAGATTAATCCTAGCTCTGTATCCAGGAATCATTCCTGATGGGTTCATGGTACCATATGGGTGCCAGGAATTTTACCTGGGTCAGTCTTCTGTAAGACAAGCTACCGATTTCTGTACTATCTTTTGGCCCAAATTTAATGCGTTGTTTATGTACTTTGAATATTAACTATATATTACATATATGCTAAGCAAATACCTTCCCTTATTTTTAGGCCATCTTTTCATTCTTTTCATGCTTTTCTTGCTCTCTAAAAGCTTAGTAACAATTTCTTCCAAACTATATTTGCTGATATGTTTGTTAGTTTTGGGTAAAATCCACCCCAAGCATCTCTAGGACTAATGTCAAGAAACACCAACCTTTGTTATTTTAATATGCTTTGTGATTTTATGCTTTATATCTTTTAATTCATTTTAATTTGGTTTCACATATGGGGTTTGATTTTAGTTCAGTGTTTATTTTGCATTTTCTGTTTGTATGTCTGGTTTCCTTAACACTATTGAAGAAAATTACCTTTTCATTATAATCTTAGATTTTCTGTAATAAATTTATGACTTTATTTCTGAGCTCTTAGTTATGTTACAATAAGCCATGTATCAATTTTTGCAGTGCTATAGAGTATTAATTGCTTTTAGTTTTCAGACTATTTTGAAGTCAGGTAATAATGCTGCTGTCATTTTTTTTCTGTTCAGAATTGCCTAAGCTATTCTATATGAAGAATACATTGGGGAAAGGGGTTCTATTTGTGGGATATAAAAATAGAATGATACTAATATCCAAGGCCGGGCAAAGCATGGATCAGGAGGTCTTGTCGGTGGGTGGAATCTACTGCAAGTGTGTGGGAGTCAGAGGTTAGGTAAGACAGAGAAAGGAACAGTGTACTAATAATTGTTGGAAATGATAATACCAGCCTAAAACTGAGCATTGGATGTAGACAAAGGGATAAATATGATAACCTCTAAATGTATGCATTGCAAGTCACAATGTGTAAGATGAGAGAGACAGAGACAGAGAGAGATAGAGAGAGAAGAGGTAAAGTGCCTCCCATAGAGTCAGGCTGGGGGGGGGAATCAGGGGACATTGGTCGTGGTAAATGGGCCCTGGTGGGGATGGTTGCTGGAACACTGTATGACTGAACCCCAAACATGAACATCTTGTAATTGTATATCTCACAGTGGTATAATAAAATTCTTTTAAAAAATCATTGCCATTTTATGAGTTATTGAATAAATCCAATAAGATCTTTTAAAATGTTATTGGAATCCTAAATGATCTTGTAACCAGTAACTTTGCTGTATTTGTTATTTCTTATATCTTTTTCAGCTGTTTATTTGTTTTGGGCCACAGCCAGCACTGCTCAGGCTTTGTGCTCAGGCTTCAGTCCTAGCAGGTTCAACTGCAGTTTCCATAGGGACCAGTGGAACTAGTAGGGGGAAGGGGCTCTCATCTGATGCTCAGTGAATTTTTCCTGTTCCCTGACAGAGCCTATGGGGGGCATAGTTCTAGGGCACTTGGTGCAATTTAGTTGCCCCCCAACCTGTGATAGTATGGTCCAAAGAAGTGCTGCAAGTGCCCCAGGTGCTGAGGCAATTAGAGTCTGAACTGATGTAAGATGCCTGCTGGGTGCCTAGACAGCACAGAGCCCAGGTACTACTCAGAGAAGGCCAGTAGGAACCTACATCTGCACAGTTTGAAATAAAGCTCAAGGTCCTTATTTCAAAATAAAATTTAAAAATTTATTTTAGTACATTTCTCTTTGTACTAGGCTTTGTGATAAATTATCTCTATGTTTTAGACTTTAGTTTGCATTTTGCTCATTTATGTTATGATTTTAACTACTTTTCTATTTTTTAGTTGCAAAATATTTTCTGAAGGCAGTTGTGAAATAAATATAATAAAATAATGATTAAGCATTGATTGAATAAGAATCACATGAATAAGAATCACAACCCTTATAAAAGTTTTGATGTTTTATTGTATAGCCTTTTTATTGAGTGCACTATAAGATGAACGAAAGATTTGTAATAGATTTTTAAATTTGTCTTGCAAATAATAAATAACAAACATGAGTACTTTGCGTAGAAATGCTATTACTTGATGCACAATGAACAACATTGCTCCTAAAAGAGAGTGTACTCATGGTGTTGTCTTCCAGTAGATTACTCTTATTAGTTCAGTGATCTAGAAAGAGGGTTATGGGATTCACGTCCTCTCACATAGTCCGGTAGATTGAAATTGAACTGTCATCACAGTAGCTCCAAATGTGTGCTTAAGTCTCAGCATTTCCATCAAATCTATGTGTGACTTAGTGAGATTCACTTGCTCCTTTGGATCTCAGTTATCAAATTAAACTGTTTTAGGAATTAGATGAGCATAACTGATCTAATTATTGACTTGTTAGGCCACTGTATCTATTGCTGTCTAGTAAAGTCAATACACACTTTAGATAATCTGAGATACCCATTTACCTCCCAATTGTTTCCTTGAAATTAGGGCGTGCTACATGATGCTATATCCTAGTTCAATGTCTATCAGTTTTTACTAGTATGTAAAATAATGATTTGCCATATAATTAACAGTACTCTACATTAAATGAATTATGGAGTAACTGAATTGTCATTCAGGGTACCAAAGAATTAGTAGCAAAGCATTATCTTATGTGTAGCAATAGTTATTAAAGCATTGCTCCTTTACCAATTGCCATGACTTGTTTAACTTCTTGAAACCTTAATTTCTTAAAACAAATCAAGCAGTTTGGGAAATTAATCTCTCATGGACTACCTAGCATTAGTATCTTGTCATTTTTCAGGAAGTCAATAATGATAATTGACCCCTATCTGAAGGAGAAGATATGACAATAAGACATAAAATAAAAATAGTATACCATAAGTATTTGACTATATCTTCTTTAATATACTTCAGAAATTTTTCAGAGATAGCTTAATTTTTGCTGAATTATTGAACTATATTCTCATGCTATCAAAGATCAATTATTTAAACATACAGTTATATTATTCAAATGATTCAATAATATCAATATCATTCATATTATCCAAAAAGTATGTGCTTGCCTTAATTTCATAAAAATATCATTACATGATAATTTCCATTGCTGAAGTTCATTTATTTATTTATAGCATGAGCCTAAATTCCAGACCCCTTTTCTTAACTGTGTTTAACTTTCCATGCTTTCAGTTCCCATGGGTTAATATGATCTTGACTAGATTCTTGATTACTCTTCACAACTCTATCTGGGCTTAGGGAATAAAACGTTAAACTTTAATATTCCCAGGAAACTGCTGAAATATGCTGTGTATATATAGGATCGGCTGTCTTTTTCCTCCGTCTACCACTTGTCATCAATCTTTTGCAAGCAGTAAGTGAAAATGGAAGCTGTCATCCAGACCTCAGCGTTTGTTTCGGGGCCTTCAGGCAGCACATTTCCGTTCATTTTTCTTAAGCACTGAGCTTCATTTTGTCCTTTCTTGAGATCTGCAACTTGACTTTATCTGCACCTGTCACTCCAGCCAGTACACAGATTTGCTCATTACACTTGTCGTCCATATGATTTAAAAGACTTTGCAATGATTAAAGATTACTTTTAAAAATGCTTCCTTATGGTCATAGCTGTATATATCTTCTCATGTATAAATATATATAGGCATGAAAACCCCTATGGCAACAGGCTTCCCATAAAATACTGAGGCGACAGGCTAGTGGTACTGCACCAATTCAAGGTAATAGAGGTGAAGCCGAACATTTCAAGACTTCCTTTATGCCCTTTTATTATACCTCAGACTTGAGAACAGTCTGTTAAGTAATGCATGTGCAGCAATAATTTTTACAGAAAGATGATGAAAACTGTGTCCTTTGATTTTTTTTTTGTCCTAGTGATAAATGTGATCCAATCAAACCATTAAAATGACTTAAATGCATCTGAATGTCATTTGTGGCTTTGCTATAGTGTTTTAAGAAAAAAATAGTCATTACAAACTCTTGAAAGGTCTTAATTGCTTCATAACCTATGACAGCTCTGGGTGACTGGTAATAGCCATTTGGCTTTGGGGGAATTATAAACCATGAAGGTCTAAATGTCATGTCTACGTGAGAGGAGGAAAAAATATTTTAATGTTTCTTCCTTTTTATTTTATTCTTATAATTATCAAATATCCGAAGAAGTCAGAATTTTAAATAGCCTAATAAACGATTTCAGTCAGTATGGTCTCCTAAGCTGTGACCTAATTGAGAACATTTTAGGTCAGTTACCATTGCCCAAGTAGAGTGGTCTTAGATACCTAAAAGTCAAAATAACTTTTATTGGGGAGAAAAGACCTCAGGATAAACTGGTCATTTTAAATTAAATATTGATATAATCATTTATTAATATATATATACTTAGGTATAGAAACAGAAATAAGTAGATATTTATAATATATAATTTAGTTTGTACACATGCATTTAAATATGCATATATGAATGTATACTTAAAGTATATTATTAATTAGGTTTAAAAGGCAATAATGTAAAAACATTTTGTTGAATACATAAAGCAACACTTTATGAAATGAGAGTTATTTAACTCTACAATTTAGTGCAATTTAGTGAATTTAAAGGCAGATCAGTAATATCATTTGTTCACTGATTCAACTAGTATTTATAGGTCTTTTATATATAAGATGTTAAAATATGGGATGGAGAGTTAGTACAGCAGGCAGTGTACTAGTCTTGCATGTGATTAACTTGGATTGGGTCCTTGGCACCCCAAGAAGTCCTCAAGTCACAAAAGAAGTGATCCCTGAGCACAGAGCCAGGAGTTAGTCAAAGACATAGTTGAGTATGTCCCTCCCAAAATAAAAAAGATATTATCTTTCAAGTGTCTACGGTAATAATAATTTTTATAGATAGCTTACCATTTATAAAATTATATATGGTTCTGATGTTTTTCTTAGGTGCTTCTGAGGAAATGTGCTCTACCTATGACATGAATGCAGTAAAGAACATTAAAGTTGTATGATTTTAGTGAGCAAGGAGCACAAGCATCTGACAGAAGGGTGATACCATGTCTTTAAGATTCTAAGGGAGGGCAAGGCCAGAGGATGAATGTGAACTTAATTCAGATAAGAGAAGATACCGCAGCAGTTTTTCTATTAGAGTTGGGTCAAGAGAGAACTGCTGACACTGACAGAGCAAATATATTTCGTGGATATATAACCCAAAGGAAGTTCTTTGTAGATTTTGTGCATCTACAAAATCTACAAATTCATTTTGTAAAACAAATTTTAATCACCTTTATTTTTAGCGCCTTTATCAATATAAATCTTGCTTCATGTTGTAAATAATTGTAATTCAGAATATCAGGTGTGTGTGTGTGTGTGTGTGTGTGCAGGCATTCATGTGTGTGTGCCTATAGGTTTGTGTGCATGCACTACAGCTCAAAAGAGCTCCATGTATGCTACCACATAAAATAATTATTGCATCATAAATATAAGATTGTGGCTTAAATTGAAAAATTTTAACCCTGTTCTCATTTAAAAATTGGTACAAAGTATGATTCTTCATCAACACAGAAAGTAACAGCAAGGAAATGAAACAAGATGGATGAGAACTAAGAAACCATAAGTGCTTTTGTATCCCTCAACTTATTGGTGAGCTTTGTCTGTAACTGCTCTGGTAGATACTGATCCTAATTTGCTCTACATTTCTTTTGTGTTTGTTATTTGTGCCAGGTTTAGGGTTTACTTCTGACTTTACACTCAGTGTTCACACCTAGCATGCTCCATTGGCAATATAGACTGCTGGGATTAAACCAGGGTCAGCCTCATGCAAGGCAAATGCCCTACGTGCTATACTATCTCTGGCCTTCACTTTGCATTTCTTGCACATTTCCTTTCTTAGCTTCAGTCATACTAATTTGACAGTTATTATTGTGGCTTACATATTCAAATATATCATTTCAGTTATTGGTAATTTGTGTCATAGTCTTGCCCAGAGCTTTAGAATGTTGTAAGCATTTAGACATTTATTGACTCTGGATCAAATCATATGTTCATTGGTTTCGTTCTCTTTGTTGTTTTCTGGCAAACTCCCAGAGACCTTGCCTGTCTTGCCTAAGGCCTCAGCCTATTGATTCTCCCTTTGATATTCTCTTCTATTCTATGACTACATCTTTCCCTCTTGATTTAGAATCTTAAAGAGATATAGTGCAACAGTCATCAGTGTCTCAGGAATGATCATATAGATTTAGGCTTCTGGAAAATTACACAGATATGCTACCACAGCCTTTGTTATATTTCATCCAGGACTATAACTTTAAAATTTCAAATAATTGTTTAGACTATAGTGTCTCAAAAATAATTTTTTTTCAACTTTCAAGAAAAATGAAGTGTGTGGTCACGAGGTGTGGTCTGGAGAACCACCTCAGTAATTTCCTATACAGTGGACTCAAATCATACAATTGAGATTTGAGGATTTTCATTAACTTTTGTCTAACATCATGTTCATCGACAGTATTTAGAGAACTAGTTCCAATGCTAATATAGAATGGATTGTTCAGTGTATGGATAGGAAAAGCTCAAATAGACATTGAGATAAATGTGAAATAAG
Source organism: Cryptotis parvus (assembly GCA_021461705.1). NCBI lineage: Eukaryota > Metazoa > Chordata > Mammalia > Eulipotyphla > Soricidae > Cryptotis > Cryptotis parvus. The sequence goes on from JAJIBD010031406.1 coordinate 42,826, forward strand.
TGTTGTAAGTAGCTGTAGTGATGGTTTGTCTGGGATTGTCAGTAGAAAACCACTGTGTTCTGGAAACCTGAAAAGTGAATCCAAGAACAGAAACCTGTCAGACACCCACACATCAGCCTAGAAAAAAAAGAGCATAACCTTATCATTACTGTTCCCTTATATGAACTGTAAGGATCAACATAATTAATGCTGGCTAAGTGAGCAGGCATTGGGAGGGGGATGAAAGGTGGGGGGGAAATGCGGGTCTCTGGTGATGTTGGGGGCACACTGGTGGTGGGATTGGTGCTGAATGATGAATCTTTTCAGCAACTGAATTGTGAAAAAGTTTGTACTTTGTAAATCAAGGTGTTTAGAAGGAATCATTAAAAAAAAGTTGGCGGCCCAAATGTCGGACCTCAAAGTAGCATGCATAAAACACTATCAGCAACGGTACTGTAATTGACAATGCAAAAACACACATATATAAATATAAAATATATTTATATAAAATATATAAAACATATGTTATAAATGTGTATGTATATAAATATAGCACTCAGGAGATAGCCCATAGGAACCCAGGACCCAGGTATTTGTACAAATTTGCCAGCAGCTCAGAGAGCATGTCGGGCCCTAATGTATCTAATGTATACATGTCTATATGATCCTTATACATACATATATATGCATATATCTGCATATATATGAATATGCATATATATATCTGCATTACTTGTATCACTTGTCTTCCGATGTTCATTGATTTGCTCAAGCAGGCACCAGTAACATCTTCATATGCGCTGTCACATGCTAGTGTAGCCCAAGGGCAACTGCTTACTCCAGGAGCATGAAGAGCCTCAAACCATTCCTTCAGGTCATGGGAATGAGGTCTATAATTGTTACTGGTTTTTGGTATATCAAATACAACATGGGTAGCTTGCCAGGCTCTGCCGTGCAGGTGGGAAACTCTTGTAGCAGCCTCTCATCTCATGCATGTATTGATGTGTTGAAATGGCAAGAGATCAGCTCTTCTGCTGGGTGGAGCTCCAACGAGCTGTAGAGTTCGGAGATTGAATATGGCGGCCCTCATGGTGTGGGGGTTCCTCTGACTTTTTGCAAGACTCTGCTGGAATGGCGGGCCAGGGCTAGAAATCACCTTCCCTCCTAGGCACCTCATGATCAGCTGGGCACAGGGAGAGCTGGTAGTAGCTCTACCCCATGTCTCTGAATCTCTGAATCAGTCATAACTGGACTTGAAATAGATGGCTGTAGGGTGGGACTCTGACAAGCAGGGCTGTGATCTGCTTGCTCTTCTGCTGGGGAGCTCTGATGAGCTGTGGAGTCCGGAGGTTGAAAATGGCGGCCCTCATGTTGTGGGGGTTCCTCTGGCTTCTTGTGAAGCTCTGCTGGGATGGCTGGCCAATATATTTGCACATGTGTAAATATGTGTATGGTACTCTCGGATCCAGTGTGCTGTGGGTGGAGCTTGTCAGGGTTCTAGCCCTGGCCCACCATCCCAGCAAAGCCTCACAAGAAGCCAGAGGAACCCCACACCATGAGGGCCATCATTTTCTACATCTGGACTCCCTCTCATCAGAGCTCGACCCAGCAGGAGAGCTGATCACAAGCCCGGCTAGTCAGAGACCCACCCTACAGTAGTCTTTTTCAAGCCCAGTCCAGGTATGCCTGATTCAGAGACTCACATACATGGGGCAGAGCTGCTATTGGCTCTCCCTGTGCCCAGCTGATCACAAAGCACCTAGGAGGGAAGGTGGGTTCTAGCCCTGGCCCACCACCCCAGCAGAGCCTCGCAAGAAGTCAGAGGTACCCTCACACCATGAGGGCTGCCATTTTTCACATCTGGATTCCCCCATTCGTCAGAGCTCCACCCAACAGAAGAGCTGATCACAAGCCTGGCTCACGTGGCTGCTTTTCGCCACACAGTTTATCAATAAATGCAGGAGATGAGAGGCAACTACAAGAATATCCCACCCCACATGGCAGAGCCTGGCAAGCTACCTGTATCATATTTGGTATGCCAAATACCAGTACCTCATTCCCATGACCTGATGAAATGTTTGAGGCTCTTTATGTTCCTGGAGCAAACAGATGCCCTGGGGCTACACTAGCATGTGACAGGACATATGAAGATGTTACTGGTGCCTGCTCGAGCAAATAGATGAACAACAAAAAAAAAAAGTGATGTGTATATATATCTGTGTCAGATACACCCGGCACAGATATACCCGGCAGAGGAGAAACCAGCTTTCCCGTTGCGTGCGGCTGCATAGCGCCACGCAATTTACCTCCCAATTACCATGAATATTCTACCCACCCCTCTGAGAGAGCCCCACAAAGTAATGAGAATATAGCGCCTGCACGGCAGAGCCTGACAAGATGTCCGATGCATGTTTGATATGCAAAACCAGTAAAAGAAATGTTTATTTTCCTGACCCCGAAAGAGCCCTTAATACGGCAGCAGTAAGAAAGGCGAACAAGCAGTGCCTGATAAAATTTCACGGCCATCCTAGGCTGCCAAAACGAAGAAGGACTAAAATGACTGTCTATACTTTCAGTGCACGTACGCTGGCATCAGAAACATATATTGAGGATCTGATGGTACAAACGCAAAAGATCAAGTATGACATCATTGGTCTGACTGAGACGAGGAGGCATCAGTTGCATCATGCTGTATTTGACACCTGAGAAGAATTGTTACTTGGAACATGCAACGAAAGAGGCATCGGTGGTGTTGGTGTCCTTGTCAACACGAACATGGCTGTCAACAATGATTCATTTGAATGCCTAACAAACCAGATAGGACGATTACACTTGAAGAGATGTGGCCCACTGCCAGCAATTTCTATCTTCATTGTCTACGCACCAACATCCACATACAAAGAAGATGAAATTGAGAAATTCTACATGGAATAGGAGGAGTTCTATAAAAAAGATCACACCTTCTACAAGATCATAGTCGGTGATTTTAATGCCAAGATAGGACTGAGAAGATCGGCTGAAAAACTCCACATCGGGACAAATGACCTAGAATGGAACGAACAGGGTGAGAGACTATCTGAGTTCATCATGTCCACCAAGACCATTCATGGGAACTCACAGTTCCAGTAGACTGAAGTGAAACGTTGGACATGGGAATCTCCTGGCGGAGAGTTCCACAATGAAAGTGACCACATCATATTCAATCAACGGTTTTGTCTGACCGATGTTGCTGTCATCCCCAAACTCCAAACAGGGTCGGACCACCATCTCCTTCATGCAAAATTCTACTTCCCGCCATGGGGAGAAAAAGCTGCAAAGTTTAAGAAGAGAACTCCCAGAACAACCACCAACTGGGAACTCTTTGGCACCATTGCAGCAACATGGGAAGATACCATCATTGACGACATTGATGAAGAATACAACCGATTGGCTCAGCACCTCCATGATTGTGCAAAGAATGCCGAGAGAGAGAAAGACACAAAAGGACGCTTGTCTTCAGAAACTCTCGAGCTCATTCACCAACGTGGCAAGGCGGGAGCCTCAGGAGACCAAATGCTAACGTACAAGCTTGCTAAACAGTGCAGAGAAGTGATAAAAGAAGACCTCAAAGACAGAAGAGCAGAAATACTGGAAGATGCATCAGAAGGCCTGGAAAAGCATTCACACTGCCCGCCTGTCCTTTGCCAACTATAAGACCAAGATGACTGCCCTCTGACGCCCTGATGGATCTATCACATCTTCCAGAAAGGCAATGGAGAAAATTATCCATGACTTCTACTCAAATCTCTTTGATAGCCACATCCAACTGCCCACATACCAAATTCCACAGGATGGATAAACCTGAAATCCAACATGCCATCTCGTTGGTAAAGAAGGGAACAGCACCAGGCCCAGACAAAGTCAGACCCAAACACCTGAAGAATCTGCCGTCAGTACTCATCAATACACTAGCTCGGCTCTTCACACACTACCTGTCCGAATGCAAGGTCCCCTCACAATGGAAAACCAGCAGGACAGTTCTACTGTTCAAGAAGGGAGACATTTAAGAGATCAGCAACTATCGCCCCATCTGCCTGTTGTCCGTCATCTACAAGCTGTTTACACGAGTCATCCTGAACAGGATTAGCAGAACACTAGATGAAGAACAACCATGCGAGCAGGCAGGCTTCCGGAAAGGATTCAGCAAAATCGACCACATCCACACAGTAACCAAGCTCATCGAGGTTTGTAGGGAGTACAAGATGCCGCTCTGTCTCACATTCATTGATTTACAGAAAGCCTTTGATTCTGTGGAGACTGAAGCAGTCATCAAAGCCCTAGCCAAACAGGGTGTTCAAACCCAACACATCAAGATCCTTCGTGAGCTGTATTACGGATTCACCACCAGGATCTCACCATTCTACAAAGAAGTGATCATTGATGTCAAAAGAGGGGTTTGACAGGGTGATACCATTTCACCAAAACTCTTCAGCGCCACCCTCAAGAACATCATGCGATAATTAGAATGGGAAGGAATGGGAGTGAAGATAGATGGTCGGCAACTACACCACCTCCGCTTCGCTGATGACATCGTTCTAATAACACCAAACATTAGCCAAGCGGCACAAATGCTGGCTGACCTAGACCGAGAATGTGGAAAGATAGGTCTACAGCTGAATCTAAAGAAAACCATGTTTATGAAAAATAACTAGATCCAGAGGCCCCATTAACTCTCAATGGAACAAACATCTCTGAATGCAGCAGTTATGTATACCTAGGTCGAGAAATCAACATGATGAACGACCTAAAACCTGAGCTGTGCAGGAGGAAGAGAGCGGCATGGAATGCCTTCAAAGGCATGGAAGAAATAGCTAAAAGGACAAAGAACCTCCGGCTCCGGGCACATCTCTTTGACTCCACCGTTCTCCCTGCATTAACATACACCTCAGAGACCTGGGACCTACGAAAGCAGGATGAGAATGCTATTCGGGTCTCCCAGAGAGGAATTGAAAGAGCTATGCTTGGAATATCACGCCTCACTCAAGTGAGAGAAGGAATCCGGAGTTCTGACCTCCGTCGCTATTCCAGAATCAGGGATGCTGTCTCGTTTGCCAAGGCATCAAAAATCAGATGGACTGGACATGTAATGCGATTTGGAGACAACCGCTGGACTAGAGCCGTTACTGACTGGATCCCACAGGATGTCAAAAGATCACGTGGCCGCCCACCTACAAGATGGTCAGACTTCCTTGTCAAGACCCTGAAGGAACGGTTTGAGGCTCTTCATATTCCTGAATCAACCAGATGCCCTTGGGCTACATTGGCACATGATAGGGTCCAATGGAAATGTTACTGGCGTCTGCTCTAGCAAATCGATGAATAACGGGATTCACGTGATCAAGTGATCAAGTATATATATAAAAGGCTTCTCTCAGTGAGGTTGAATGGTGGGTAGGAGGCAAATGGAAGAGGGGATGGGCAATGATTGTTGGAGGAAAGTGGGTACTGGTGAAGGGACTGGTATTGAAACATTGTATGCTTGAATCCCAATTATGAATGCTTGTAACTTCACAGTGACCAATTTGTTTTTTAAATGAAAAAATAAGGTTATTTAATTGTTGTGGTATAGTATCAAGAAATTGCACTTACGTTGTGATTTCTGGGATGGGGGTTCCCTGTGATAGGAATTTTACCTGGAGGTACAAAGTAAGTGGACTAATGCCTGTGACCAAATTCAGGTTGTTACTCACGCAAGGCATGTGCTTCACCACTGAGTCACAAATCTAGAACCTTTTGTCGCATTTTCTAGCAGAGCAAACAAAAGCACAGAAGCTGTATTTTAAGCATTCTATTTGTAGGTGAAGGGCTGGGCAACATTACTCCTTATCTGCATAGTTTTCAACACTAAAATTTATCCCCAGGTATCCCACACACCTGTGGGAAGGCACTGGGACAGCTGACCTGGGCACACGACAAGTCACAGGACAGAAAATTCCACTGAGAGGAGCCGGGCCAGGAGGCACCTTATGCCAGGGCCCTAACTTGGTCTCTGAGCCAATTTTCTACCGACAGATTCCTGGGTGCCTGGGTTCCTATAGGCCTTTTCCTGGGTGCATAGTTTCCCAGGGTCCATTTCCTGGGTTGTTTAGGTTTCTGTGGACTGTTTTCTGGGTTGTTTAATTTTTTGTGTGCTATTTTCTGAATGAGTTTCAAAACTTATTTTCAATTTATAAAACAAATTGGTCACTGTGAAATTACAAGCATTGATCATTGGGCTTCAAGCACATAATGTTTTAAAACTCCTCTGAGTTGTCTGAGGAGGCTGTGAGGTCCTGGATGTCATATAGTCTTGACGTTGTTTTTAGGGCGTGTTTAGGGGATCTTTCCTGTCACTGCTTAGGGAGCCATAGGTGTAGTTCTAGGGTCACCACATGCAAAAGAAAGTGCTTTAGCTCCTGTACTATTTATCTGGCTCTTTGTATTCTAAACATGGAATTCATTTTACTATCTCCGGATTCTTCGTAACTCATAAAAGTAAAATACTATAATCTTGAAAGGAAATTTTGCTTTTCATTTGTGGAAATTATATCATTGGTTACTTTTTTAGATAATTTTGCACACATGTGACTATTTACTAAATGATGGTAGAATCCAAGTTTGTTATACTGTAAAACACATTTTAAAGTGGCTTAAATGCTAGAGAAGTATATATCAAAAAGGGGAGACAAATATTCTCCCCCCCAACCTCTCCCCTCCCCAAATTTTCCATCTTTTAGCATCCAATGAACAATGTGTTTCTTAAGAAGAAAATCTGTGTACTTTCATTTCCACAGTTGTCTACAGTACCAGCAATTAAATATGTTTGTTTAACAAAAGCTCGGGGAATTGCTACCTGTAAGATTTACCTTTCTTTTCTAGATGATAATTCAGAGGTTTTATCTTCAGATTTTCCAGATAGTACATGGTTATACTTTAAAGCTAACTGATGTAACTGGAAAAGATTTCCTGGCATGGACAATGTGGAAAATCTCTTAATTTTAGCGTTTTGAATCTTGCTTGCATGTTCAAAATTATAATCTCAATGGGTTAATTTAATTATGTGAGAGTCCAAGGTGTAGTGTATTCCTTGTAAAAATAACCAGAGATTCCTTTAATCACTCCCAAATTATGCACCATTAGTTTATTAGATGTTCCATCTAAAATGCCTGAATGTAAAAGGCTAATTCTTAGTACAAGTTGAATGGAGGTTGTGGTAGTGGGTTGTAAATGCTTATGCTGTGATTAGTGAGATGATTCAAATTTTTACCTCAGAATTTATAGCCTACCAGGAAGATTATGCATTAAATCATATAATTACATATTTAATTATAATCTTGATAAAAGGGTATGAAACCCATTTAGTACCCAGATACTCCATCTTCCACTACTCACTCAAAAGAAGACTGATGAGCTTATACTAAGGTTTATGTTTTGATTTCATGGGTCATAACACTTCTAACATGAATATACTTATGCCACATGGTTTAGCACTTTTAACATGGCTACACTTATGCAAGCTACACTTCAGAAAATACTAACTTGTGGCCACTCATTATATATCAAAACTTTGTCTTTTTATTTTGTTGAGAGTAATAATATTTAAGAAGGATTAGTTTAAAATATGCCATTTTCTGAAAACTGTCCTTGGATAAAATATGTACTATTGCTTTTTGACTGATTTTTACTACTCACCTTTTCCTTCAGAGTTTGTACTCACTTGATTTGGATACAGTATCATTAACTTCTTCTGAATGGTGATGCATAAAACTGAAGAAAGGCCTTACAGTACATTATATTTACATAATGTTGTTCAAAAAGAAATGAAAATTTCCATCAGGGTTAACACAGAAGTGTGTATACTTTTAGTTCGACTTTATCTCATTGATTTATTTATCTCATGAATCAAATAACTACTATTACCTCCTATTTTTTTTCTTTTGGTGCTATATAATTTGTGGGTTATGTGCTGCAGTGCAGGATATTTGAAGGCATGAATTTAAAACAAAATAACCTTTTTCTATTTCTAAGGATTTATATTTGTAGTAACATTATGAAATTTGAGAAATTTAATCTCATATCTCCACATTGTAAAAAGACTCACCATGCTGTGCAATAGTCCACTGTCATTTCACCAACCAAAAAAGCCATTTGCTGATTTCTTCTCCCCCCTTTTATTAGAAAACCAATAGCTGCTATGTTTTCACTTAGTGATAGTTTTTTGTTTTTTGTCAATTTCTTTGTATTACTCATATTCCAGTCAGTGAAATCATATTCAATGGTGAGTGAAATCATTTGTACTTTTCTTTTACTTTTAGTTATTCTTAGCATAATTACTTCAAGATCCATCAACTTGTTTTGCAACAGGATAATTCTATCTTTAAAAATGGAATATCGGGAGTGATAGCCCAGCAGGTAGGGCATTTGCCTTGCACGCAGCCTGCCCATGCCGGCCCAGGTTTGATCCCCGGCATCCCATATGGTCCCCTGAGCACTGCCAGGAGTAATTCCTGAGTGCAGAGCCAGGAGTAACCCCTGAGCATCACTGGGCGTGACCCTTTAAAAAAGCAAAAAATAAATAAATAAATAAAAATAAAAATGGAATATGGAAGAGTAAAATTTCACTGAATATATGTATATATATCTATATATATCTATATATATCTATATATATCACAATGTCTTCATCTAGTTATCTAGCAACTAGTATTTCATTGATTCCACAAAAATAGTTACTATGAATAAAGCTGCTATAATCATAGAGATGCAAATAGGTTTTTTTTTTTAAGTATTTTATTATACCACCGTGAGATATACAAATAAAAAGATATACAATTAAACAGTTCATGTTTGGGTTTTGGTCATACAGTGTTTCAGCACCCGTCCCTCCACCAGTGCCCATCTCCCACCACCAACATCCCCGGTTCCCTCCCCCTTCCCCAGCCCTGCTCCATGGCAGGTTCTTTATTTCTTTCCCTTTCTCTCTCTTTCTCTTTTCCTCTCCTTCCAGACTATGGATTACAGAACATACATTAAAAGGTTGTCATGTGTATCCTTTTGCCTCTATTTAATGCTCAGTTCTAGGTTGGCATTAGTACCCTCGACTATTATTAGCCCCCCTGTTCCATTTTCTGTCTTACCTAAACTCTGACTCCCACACGTTTGTGATAGTCTCCACCTTTGACAAGACCTCCTGATATATGTTTCACTTGACCTTGGATATTGGTATCATAATATGTACATATATATTTATGCCATGCAAATAAATGCAGTCATTCTGTATCTGTCTCTCTCCTTCTGGCTAATTTCGCTCAACATAATCTTCTCCATGTCCATCCATTTATAGGCAAATTTTATAACTTCATTTTTCCTAACAGCTGCATAGTATTCCATTGTGTAGATGTACCAAAGCTTCTTTATCCAGTCATCGATTTTCGGGCACTCTGGTTGCTTCCAGATTCTGGCTATTGTGAATAATGCTGCTATGAACATAAAAGTAGGGATGGTGTTTCCGCTGCGTATTTTTGGTTTCCCAGAGTAGATTCCCAGGAGTGGTATGGCTGGGTCAAATGGAGTTCAATTTCTAGTCTTTGGAGGAAAGTCCATATTGTTTTCCAGAAAGGCTGTACCAGCCGGCATTCCCACCAACAATGGATGAGTGTCCCATTTTCCCCACATCCACGCCAGCACTTGTTGTTCTTGCTCTTTTGAATATGTGCCAGTCTCTGTGGTGTAAAGTGGTATCTCATTGTTGTTTTGATTTGCATCTCTCTGATGATTAGTGATGATGAGCATTTTTTCATATGTTTTTTGGCCATTCGAATTTCTTCCTTGCTGAAGTTTCTGTTCATTTCTTGTCCCCATTTTTTGATGGGGTTGTTTGTTTTCTTCTTGTAAAGTTCTACCAGTGCCTGATATATCCTGGATATTAACCCCTTATCAGATGGGTATTGGGTGAATATTCTTTCCCATTCTGTGGACTGCTTTTGTATCTTAGTCACTGTTTCTTTTGAGGTGCAGAAGCTTTTCAGTTTCATGTAGTCCCATATGTTTATATTTTCTTCTAGTTGCTTTGTTAGTGATGTTTCACCTTTGAAGATGCCTTTAGCTTCAATGTCGTGGAGGGTTTTTCCTATATTTTCTTCAATGTACTTTATGGATTCAAGTCTGATATTGAGATCTTTAGTCCATTTTGATCTGATTTTTGTGCATGGTGTTAGACACAGGTCCAAATTCATTTTTTACATGTTGCTGCCCAGTTTTCCCAACACCACTTGTTGAGGAGGCTTTCCTTACTCCATTTTAGACTCATTGCACCTTTATCAAAGATTAAATGATCATGTGTTTGAGGTTGGGTGTCAGGATACTCTATTCTATTCCATAGGTCCACAGGTCTGTTTTTATTCCAATACCATGCTGTTTTAATTACTACTGCCTTGTAGTACAGTTTGAAGTTGGGAAAGGTGATGCCTCCCATCTTCTTTTTCCCGAGGATTGCTTTAGCTATCCTTGGGGGTTTATTGTTCCATACAAATTTCAGGAGCGTTTGGTCAATTTCTTTGAAGAATGTCATCGGTATCCTTATAGGGACTGCATTGAATCTGTACAGAGCTCTAGGGAGTATTACCATTTTGACAATGTTGATTCTCCCCATCCATGAACAGGGAATGTGTTTCCATTTTCTTGTGTCCTCTTTTATCTCTTGGAGCAGTGTCTTGTAGTTTTCTTTGTACAGGTCCTTTACATACTTGGGTAAGTTGATTCCTAGGTATTTGATTTTCTGTGGTACAATTGTGAATGGAATTGTTTCCTTAATATCCCTTTCTTCTGTTTCGCTATTTGTATATAGGAAAGCCACTGACTTTTGGGTGTTGATTTTGTATCCTGCCACTCTACTATATGCGTCTAGCAAATAGGTTTTTTAAATTTAATCTTAACTCTTGTGTATATGTATAAAATGGTATATCTGGGTCATGTTGAATGTTTTCATTTATTAAAGTAATATGTCATTTTCACAAAGACTGATCATATTTCCATTATAATCAACTATGTATTATAGTTGCTTACTTTGTATAGCTCCCTTCAAACTTGTGGTTTCCATTATTATTTACATAGATAATAATTACTGGTGTGAGGTGATATTGTATTGTGGTTTTGCTGTACATTTCTCTGATAATAAATGATGAACCTGATGAACCATTGTTCATGTGACTATGTAACTGCATGTCTTCTTTGGTGAAATGTTTTTGTAGTTCTTTAAATCTATTTGTAATTGAATTAATTGCTTTTGTGTTTTTTTTTAATTTTTTTACACATTTTGATAGGCATCATTTTTTCAGATGAATGATGTACAGATAACTTCTCAATTGCTATGCTGCTATTTTGTTTCTCTAGTAGTTTCTTTTCTATATTTAAATTTGATGAAGTGCCTTTCAGTAAATTCTTGCTTTTATTTCCCTTTGTTTCATTGTTGTGTCATATTACTGTGGTCTATGTTTCTGTTATTGTATTTTATTTATTTAACATACTTCAAGCAGTGCTTGGGGTTTATGAGGCCATTCTTTGGCCAACTTGGCCAGATGGTTCAATCAATGTAAAACCTGCCAATCCTCTCTCCCAGTAGTGCTGGAATCCACAGGGTCAAACCTATTGGTGCTCAAGGGACTTAGGGCTGTAACCTGAAATGTTCATGGATCATATGTAGTTTAGCATCAAACACAGGTTCTTGTTTGAACCCAAGTATATTTTTCTAGTCTGCTGTCTTTTCTGTTTATCATACTGTTCAACATATGTTTCAGGACACCTAAAAGTCTAAAAGCCTCTACATCTGCCCTGGTGGATTGCCTCCTGCAGATCACTTCATAGATAAGGGAGTAGTTTAAATGTGGCAGTTTATCTGACCATGTATTCTATTTTTTTTTTTTTTTTTTTTTTTTTTGGGTCACACCTGGAAATGCTCAGGGGTTACTCCTGGCTCTGCACTCAGGAGTTACTCCTGGCGGTGCACGGGGACCATATGGGATGCCAGGGATCGAACCTGGGCGGGGATTGAACCGGGCCAGCATGGGTCGGCTGCGTGCAAGGCAAACTCCCTACCGGGACCATGTATTCTGTACTGGCTGGTATAAATATTCTCTCATGCTACCACAATCATCATGGGACTAGCTAGATCTTACCAGCATATTTGCCTGGCCACGTTGGATCTATAAGTAATTAGACCAGAGAGAAATGCTGTTTGCCTCCAAGCAAGCAAGCATGGCTCCCTGATAACTCAAAGGCAACTATAATACAAAACTACCGTGAAGTAGAGGAGACTTTTGTGAAGGCCTGGAGAAATATTTAACTGGAATTAGTATTAGTCTTTGGTACAGAGACATGCCATCTCAGAAACCCCCTTCTCTACCCTATAAAGGCAATTCCAGGCAGATCTTGGCTCAAGACATTAGGTGAGGTGCTGGGAGAAATTACCTGAGGGCATTTGACCCTTCCTGTCAGGGAAGTTACATTTAGCTTACAGCTCCTCCCAGGTCTGCTAGGAGGCTTTGAATTAGCTCTGGGTCCTTGTAAACAGCTAGAAGGCTCCTGAAGTTGCTACATTTCTATAGAGCTATTTCTTGTTTTCATCTTTAGATAGCCCAGACCAAAGTGGGCTGGGCCGGGAATTTTGGGCAGATTTCTAGCTATAAAATAAGCTGCAAGAAGAAAGAAGGCTCCCTCTCTTTCCCTCTTTTGCCATTTCGGCTTCTCTTAGTGTTTTGCTTCTCTGTACTCTCCATTATCTGTTTGGCCTCAACACATGGTGGCAGCCATCTTGGCCTACACGTGGCTGGGGCCTTGCTGGGAACCCAGAGTCCAGAGGTTTTTTCTGCTCTTGGATTGTATACCTGAACCTGTGATAAGTAAAGCCTTTTAAAACTGCATCTGATTCCTGAGTCTTCATCCATTTGGAGGTAGAAGGGAACTTGCTTTCCGGCACTGTTGAGGACCCCAAAAAACATATAGCAAAATGTAGGCTATTTGTTCACTATTTATGAAAGTATCTTTTCCCCATTCCCTTCTTTGTTTTTTTTTTAAATGATTTTTTTTTGTGTTTTACTTCTTTTTTTTTAAATTTTTTTAATGTTTTATTTTTACAATTGCAAAGATATACAATTAAAAAGTTCATATTTGGGTTTTGGTCATACAGTGTTCCAGCACCCATCCCGCAACCAGTGCCCATCTCCCATCACCAACGTCCCCGGTTCCCTCCCCTCTCCCCCAGCCCTCCTCCATGGCAGGTTCTTTATTTCTTTCCCTTTCTCTCTCTTTCTCTTTTCCTTCCCCTCCAGACTATGGATTACAGAACATACATTAAAGGGTTGTCATGTATATCTTTTTGCCTCTATTTAATGCTCTGTTCTAGGTTGGCATTAGTACCCTTGACAATTGTTAGCACACTGTTCCATTTTCTGTCTTACCTAGCCTCTGACTCCCACACATTTGTGATAATTTCCACCTTTGACAAGACCTCCTGATATATGTTTCACTTGACCTTGGATATTGGTATCATAATATGTACATATATATATTTATGTTATGCAAATAAATGCAGTCATACTGTATCTGTCTCCTTCTGGCTAATTTCGCTCAACATAATCTTCTCCATGTCCATCCATTTATAGGCAAATTTTATAACTTCATTTTTTCCTAACAGCTGCATAGTATTGCATTGTGTAGATGTACCAAAGCTTCTTTATCTAGTCATTGATTCCCAGGCACTCTGGTTGTATCCAGATTCTGGCTATTGTGAATAATGCTGCTATGAACATAAAAGTAGGGATGGTGTTTCCACTGCGTATTTTTGGTTTCCCAGAGTAGATTCCCCAGGAGTGGTATGGCTGGGTCAAATAGGAGTTCAATTTCTAGTCTTTGGAAGAATGTGCATATTGTTTTCCAGAAAGGCTGTACCAGCCAGCATTCCCACAATGGATGAGTGTCCCCTTTTCCCCACACCCACGCCAGCACTTGTTGTTCTTGCTCTTTTGAATATGTGTCAGTCTCTGTGGTGTAAAGTGATATCTCATTGTTGTTTTGATTTGCATCTCTCTGATGATTAGTGATGATGAGCATTTTTTCATATGTTTTTTGGCCATTCGAATTTCTTCCTTGCTGAAGTTTCTGTTTATTTCTTCTCCCATTTTCTGATGGGGTTGTTTGTTTTCTTCTTGTAAAGTTCTACCTGTGCCTGAGATATCCTGGATATTAACCCCTTATCAGATGGGTATTGGGTGAATATTCTTTCCCATTCTGTGGACTGCTTTTTGTATCTTAGTCACTGTTTCTTTTGAGGTGCAGAAGCTTTTTAGTTTCATGTAGTCCCATATGTTTATCTTTTCTTCTAGTTGCTTTGTTAGTGATGTTTCACCTTTGAAGATGCCTTTAGCTTCAATGTTGTGGAGGGTTTTTCCTATATTTTCTTCAATGTATTTTATGGATTCAAGTCTGATATTGAGATCTTTAATCCATTTGATCTGATTTTTGTGCATGGTGTTAGACACAGGTCCAAATTCATTTTTTTTACATGTTACTGCCCAGTTTTCCCAACACCACTTGTTGAAGAGGATTTCCTTACTCCATTTTGGACTCTTTGCAACTTTGTCAAAGATTAAATGATCATGTGTTTGAGGTTGGGTGTCAAGATCCTCAATTCTATTCCATTGGTCCACTGGTCTGTTTTTATTCCAATACTATTCTGTATTGGAATACAGGGAATGAAAATACAACATAAAAGAACAAGCAAAGTTTTCTACTAAAAAAACCTGGGATCTGCTGTATGTTGTAAAATCAGAACTTTGGAAATTCACTGTAGAACAGTTGTGGGAGTAAATCACTAGTTTTAACAAAAACTAAGAGTTTAAAAACTTTTACTTTCCCAGCATGTTTGAATGATACTTTGTAAGATGAGGGATGCTTGGCTGTATGTTTTAATTTTTTTATCTACCATAATATATTATTTCACACTCTGTCAATATTTATCT
This sequence comes from Cryptotis parvus, assembly GCA_021461705.1. Taxonomy (NCBI): domain Eukaryota; kingdom Metazoa; phylum Chordata; class Mammalia; order Eulipotyphla; family Soricidae; genus Cryptotis; species Cryptotis parvus. Next base: position 57,837 of record JAJIBD010031406.1, read on the forward strand.
GATGATAGGTTTGATAAAAATATGAAAGAAATGCTTTTGTCTGTTTTATTTTTCTTTTCCAAGTCAACCTTCAATAATTTAAAAAAATAACCAAATTCTGATTATTTAACACTGGTGAGTCTTGGGATAGGTGTTTTTTGAATATAGAAATTTGAATATTATGTCATCTTTGTCGGGAACACCGCCAGGGTCCCTGACAGTGTCAGCACCAGAGGTTTTCTTCTACTTCCAAGGTCACCGGGGGGAACAGATAAAAACTCACGAGTCGGTGCAGTTCCAAAAGCGCTTTTAATAGTATAAAAGCTCTTCCACAGCACTCCAATATAATGAACAAACTCCAGCTCTAGTCCAAACTTAGACCATACGAAAGAGCCTGAGTCTTCCACCAAAGAGAGAGGATCTCACCCGAGATGAGTCCTACCCAGAAGAAGGAGCAAAAGCCAAAAGCAAAAGGCTGAGGAGCTAAAAGCCACAGGAGCCAAAAAGCCGAAAACTAAAAAGGCCCAAAGGGTTAAGGGGCCTCATGTCAGTCCCCTTATATACACAAAAGTATGCAGGGAGGGTCGTGTCAAAGGAGCCTAAGTCTCCCACCAAAGAGAGAGGATCTCACCCGAGCTGAGTCCTACCCAGAAGGGGAGCAAAAGGCCAAAGAGCAAAAAGCCAAAAGCCAAAAGCCAAAAAGCTGCAAGGCTGAGGAGCCAAAAGCCGAAAACTAAAAGGCCCAAAAGGCAAAAGGTAAAAAGGTGAAAAGTGAAGGGGCCTCAAGTCAGCCCCTTATATACACCAAAGTAATCCAATCGGGAGGGTCATGTCAACAAAGAACTCTAAACAGAGTGTAGTGCCACACCCTATTGCAGGTATAAACAAAGGTTATGCCAAGGTCTAATCCTTTCTACCAAGATTATCTCTTATGCAAAACACTGGAGAGGGGGGCTGGTATAAAGTAATACATCTTAACTTCATGAGCTTCATGTAATCTAGATGGTACCCACAAGGTCCTTATTATTATCTGCACCAGGGTGATTCTGAGTATCTTGTTCTTGTGTACTGAAAGGGTCACACTCGCCTGCTTAGAGCAAACTAGTATGATCCTTCCTATAGTCTTCCTATAGTCTCAACGTAGCCAGGGTGGTAGTCTCCTGGTAAATCCTAACTGTCCCATGCTGGGTGCAGTGGGTATAAAGAGGAGCTGTGCCCAATCTAGAAAATATAGAAGTCTTAGTAGATGTATAAGTCAGAAGTTATTCAATTAAGGTGACTTCTGTAATTGCCACACACTCCAGCAGTGTTTACATAGAAGAGAGGTCTCATTAGATTAAGCTGGGAGTGGGCAAAACAACAAAACTCCCAAACTAACTAAACCTGTCCTCCAACAATCTTCTTAGTCATGTATGGTTTTCTCTCCTTATATTTGAGATGTTTTTTGGTTATTACGATTTTGAATGAATTCCATTATTCCAATAGTCTTCATTCTAATTCAATCTTTTTCATAGATTTTCTGTATTTTTCCTAAATCTTGTTTCTCTCTCCTCTTCTATTTGAATAATTATTGCCCTTTTCTCTTCATTTTCTGATTTTTTATAAATTTTCTATGAGATTAAGTCTACTTATTGTGTTTTTTTTTTGAATAATTGAATTTAATTCAGTGTGCTTTACATTCTCATTATATCTGTTGGGAAATTTTAAGTGTTAAACTCTTAAATAAATTCCTTCAAGATCTAAAGCTCAAGTAGGGGTTTTCGATATTTTAATATAGATTTAGTTTTTATTCCTTAAATCTGTTAAGCTTTAGAATGATTGCTCTTCTAAGGTGTTTTTCTATTACCGCTCCAATTCTGTACCTTTAAGTTTACACCAGAGATGTATAATTTCCTTTTAGAGTAGTTATCTACATGTTTCTTCTTATGATTAATCATCTTATCTTCTTTTGTTTTCCTACGAGGTTCACTGTCACATTAGTTTTAGAAATTTTTTGTTTTCCTATGGGTTCACTGTCACATTAATTTTAGAAATAATTTGTTTTCCTACGGGGTTCACTGTCACATTAGTTTTAGAATTTTTCCTCCTATATTTCTAATGGAGGGGGTATTTTGGTAAACTTATCTAATTACCATATTGTTATGGGGAAAACTAGGAAGAACAGTCCAGAAAGAGAACTCCATAATACATTTCCACCTCAGAGACACTCCTAACCCCTACTAGTGTCAAGTTTGTAGTATACACTTAGCCCCTGGAGTGTTGTCTTATATCTGCTATTTCTGTCTATGGACCACCTGTAAGTTGGTGCTGTGGTCATTCACCTTCAATTATACAGATGCTCACATCTCTCAGAAAATAAAGTTATAAGCAAGGATTTGCTGTGATATGTAGTTGATTTCCAGTTATTCAGTAGAAAGCTTTATTTGTTCTTTTGTATTGTATTTCCCTTCCCTTTTATGACTTTGATCCCCTTTAGTTCTTCCAACTGAAATTTATTTTGCTCTATGATATAGCATAATAGATAATCTTTAAATATTTCTATGGCAAAGAAGGGTATAAAAAGATACTTTGATAAATAGATGAAAAATAGCCTACAGCAGTTATTGTGAAGCAATTCAATTGTATACTAGCATGTGATGTTTGTTTTATCATATATTTATGCTTAGATGCAAAAATTCCTACTTTTGGCATTTTATTTGACTTATTTAAAGTACCTTGTTTCTCAGAAGATATGCAACTTTAAATTCTCTCTAAGAAAATAAGGATAATTACAAAGATTAACTTCTAACTATACAATTCTGAAATAGCAAAAACTGGGAAACAATAAAAATTTCTAGATGGATAGGTAACTTCAAAACACTAAATTATTTTAATATAATGGATCATTTGTACAGCAACATAATCTTATACTTTATTGGCAGGTTCACAATTTATTAAGTAAAATAAAGAAAAATTATCTACATTTAATTATACTATGTAACTATGTACTTAACTCAGATATTTTTCTTAATTGCTTGGGGAGAAATAATGTCTTTTTAATAGTACCCAAATCACAGCAGTTGAACACATTTATACAAAGATTAGTAAATTGATTTTCCTCTTGGGTTCCTTCTTAAATGACATTTCCAAGAGTACCTTCATTTGTTCCACATGTCCAAACGACCCATTCTGTTTCCTAGCTATGTGGAAACAGCCAGTATTAATGTTATGACTTGAGTGTGAAATATTTACATTAACACTGTGAACTAGTGCTGTAATATGCTATTCTAACCTTTGGTTCACAAGCAAGTGTTGTTTTTACAACTTGCTGGCATGGAAAGGCGTGGTTAGGACTCATGCTACGCTTTTTTAATTGTGCCCTCTACCAGTTAACATTCCTATCTTCTTATCCAATCTTAGTGTTTCTCACTGTATGACAAAAGTGGAAATACTAGTTCAAAAGTCTACATTTTTTGTCTCAGTCAGAAATACTCAAGAGTAGGATTGTTTTATTTCTAAATTTACAATTCTTTTGTTTTTAATCACTTGGGAAGCTCTTCATGATAGAGCTTCAGTCATATAATGTTCCATCACTCATCCCTCCATCAGTGTATATTTCCCACCACCAGTGTTCCCCGTATTCTTCCTACACCCCACAACCTCTAAGCCTGTCTCGATGACAGGCACTTTTCTTCTTTTTTCTTTTTTCTCCCTTCTTTTGGGGATTATGGTTTTCAATACAGGAACAGAGAGGTTATCATGTTTGGTTCTTTACCTAATTTCAGGACACAGGTCTTATACAGAGTAAGCATCAACTGTCATTGTCATAGTGATCCCTACACTATCCCAACTGCATTTCCCCCAACACTTGAGGTAGGCTTTCTTTTTCTTTTTGGGTCACACCCGACAATGCTCTGGGGTTACTCCTGGCTCTATACTCAGGATTTACTCCTGGCAGTGCTCAGGGGACCATATGGGATGCCAGGGAATCGAACCCAGGTCGGCTGCGTGCAAGGCAAATGCCTTACCTGCTGTGCTATAGCTCCAGCCCTGAGGTAGGCTTTCAATTGTGACCAATCCTCTTTGTTTCAACTGTCTTTGGGTATTAGTCTCATACTATTTTTTCTTGTGTAAGAACTCTGTATTCACCACATGTGTTGCATTCCATGCAACAAAGGCTAGCTATTTAGAACACCACTAACATATTGTCTTCTGAAGCAATACAGCAGTATGGTAAGGATGAAGACATTGTGCTTTCATTTTCTTTCATTTTTTTTTAAATTGTACTACAGTTCGATATACAATTAGAAAACTGTTCTTGATTAATTTTCAGTCATGCAGGATCCCAGCATCCATCCCTCCACTAGTGCACATTTCCCACCACCAATGTCCCCTAATTCCCTCCCTGACCACCACCAGCCTGCCTCTATGGAAGGTACTTAGCCTCCTCTCTCTCTCTCTGTCTCTCTCTCTGTCTCTCTCTCTCTTCCATTTCTCTTACACATTGTGGCTTGCATACATACATACATTTAGGGGTTATCATTCATATCACTTTGCCTACATGCAAAGCTCAATTCTAGTCTGGTGTTACCATTTCCAACAATTATGAGCACAGTTGTCCCTTTTCTGTCTTACCTAACCTCTGACTCCCACACACTTGCAGTAGATCAGTAAATTCATCCAGTGATAAGTCCTTGTGATCCATGTTTTGCCTGGCCTTGGATATTAGTATCTATGCTGTTTCATATTTTATTATCTCACAAATAGTGTAAACAGTCTATGTCTCTTTCCCTCCTTCTGACTCATTCCTTCAGCATATACTGTCTATTTCCATCCATTTATAGGCAAATTTCATATTCATTCTCTATATATAAGCAATAAGAATTAAGTTATTCTGATATTGGAATATCAATTATATTCTTATATCTTATATTCTTGGATATAAGAATAATTCTTATATCGTGATATTGGAATATCACGTCTCACTCAAGTGAGAGAAGGAATCCGGAGTTCTGACCTCCGTCGCTATTCCAGAATCAGGGACGCTGTTTCGTTTGCCAAGGCATCGAAAATCAGATGGGCTGGACATGTAATGCGATTTGGAGACAACCGCTGGACTAGAGCCGTTACCGACTGGATCCCACGGGATGTCAAAAGATCACGTGGCCGCCCACCTACAAGATGGTCAGACTTCCTTGTTAAGACCCTGAAGGAACGGTTTGAAGCTCTTCATATTCCTGAATCAACCAGATGCCATTGGGCTACATTGGCACGTGATAGGGTCCAATGGAAATGTTACTGGCGCCCGCTCGAGCAAATCGATGAGTAGCGGGATTCAAGTGATCAAGTGATCAAGTGATCACAACTCAAATTTACCTAACAGTGTAATTCTTGTATTGATCAGGTAGATCAACAAGAGAGAAAGAGAACAAGACAGGAGAGAGGGAGGGAGAGGATATCATATTTCATAGTTAAATCCGGTGCACTCATTTTCAGTTAACAATATTAATTTTCACTTGTCACTTGTCTTCCCATTGTTCATCAGTTTGCTCAAGCTGGCACCAGCTATGTCTCCATTACTCCATGTTGCATGCTAGTGTAGCCCAAGGGTTTCTGCTCACTCCAGATACACAAAGAGCCTCAAACCATTCATTCAGGTCAAGGGAATGAGGTTTATTATTGCTACTCTTTTTTGGAATATCAAATATGACACAGTAGCTTGCCAAGCTCTGCCATGTGGGTAATTAACAATATTATTTTATCATTTTTTATTTATTACTCTTACCCCATATTAATATTTTTCTCCTACTTATTGCTCTTCCTTTCTATTTGGGTCCACACCCTGCAGTGTTTAGAGGCTAGGGTTCATTTCTGGCTATGTTTCAGTATATTCAGTGCCAGGGCTCAAATTCAGGCTCCATACCTTCCAGCCATTTGTGTCATCTGCCTGCTACAACCGAGATTTTTTTTTCCGATTTTATTTTATTTTATTATTTTTCCCCCCAAATATTGTTACACCATTTTAGACATACAATTGAAAGATACTCATGTAGAGTTTTGGTTCTACAGTGTTCCAACACCCATCCCTCCACCCAAACCCATCTCCCATCACCAATGTCCCCACCTCCCTCCCCCTCCCACACCTCAACTACTTGGCGGGTTCTGTGCGTCATTTCTCTCCTCTTTATCTCTCCCTCCCGCCAAACTTTCCTGCTCTTCGTGGAATTCAATGCATTAAAAGACATTACTGTTTACACTATTTTAATGGACTGTGCAGCCGCTTGCGCCGCGCATACTGGGCTCGAACTGGTTTTGCTCTGTCGATCTGGTCGTGAGGCAGTTTCCCAGAGTCCGGACAGCGAAAATGGTGGCTAGTGTGATGGGCGAGTCTCATCCGGCTGCTTCCGGGACCCCTAGAGGCGACGGGCCCACTCCCCAAAACCGTTCTGCCCTCCTAGGGGTCCCCTCTTCAGCTGCAACCGAGATTATTTTAAAGTGAATAAGATATATTGTGCTAGTAGCATGAGACAGGACATATGGAGATGTTACTGAAGCCCGCTCGAGCAAATTGATGATGAACGGGAAGATAGTGATAGTGAAGATATATCAGTTCCTGCAGGGAAAAAAGGACCCTCTTCCATTGTTGGTTGGAATGTCAACTGTTACAGCCTTTTTTGGAAAACAATATGGACACTCCTCCTAAGACTAGAAATTGAGCTCCGTTTGACCCAGCCATATCACTCCTGGGAATATACCCTAGGAAGCCAAAAACACACAGCAGAAACACCATCTGCACTTTTATTTTCATTTCAGCATTTTTCACAGAGGCCATAATATGGAAACAACCAGAGTGCCTGAGAACTGATGACTGGATAAAGAAACTTTGGTTCATCTACACAATGGAATACTATGCAGTTGTTAGGAAAAATGAAGTTATAAAATTTGCTTATAGATGGTTGGACATGAAGAGGATCATGTTGAGTCAAATTAGCCAGAAGGAAAAAGACAGATATAGAATGACTGCATTTATTTTCATGATATATCTCTTGATTACCTTGTCCTCCTGTTGTTCATCAATTTGCTAGAGTGGGGGCCAGTAATGTGTCCATTCGTTGGGAATGAGATTCACTATTGTTACTGTTTTTGACATATCGAATACACCATGTGTAGCTTGCCAGTCTCTACCGTGGCTCTGGGTTCATCCCAGAGGGCCCAGTTTTTTCTATATCAGACCATCAACCATCCAGGGTCTACAGGGCAGAGCCCTGGGTGTAGACAAGCCTATGTCCTGTCTGCTACTTGCTGACGCGGCTGGGCACTGCAGCCACACCTGCAACACCTCGAGGGACATGATATATATATATATATATATATATGATATATATCATGCCATATATATCATATATACATATATATACACATATATACATATGCACATATACACATATGCACATACACATATACACATATATACATATATATTTATATGCTTAAATACTTATATACTTATATATACATATACATATATGATATATACAGATATATCATATATATGTGTATATATGTACATATAGACACGCACAGTATGATACCAATATTCAAGGTCAGGCAAAACATGGATCAGGAGGTCTTGTCAATAGGTAAAATCTACCACAAATGTGTGACAGTCAGAGTTTAGGTAAGACAGAGAGGGAACAGTGTGCTAAGAATCATTGAAAATAGTAATACCAGCCTAGAACTGGATATTGAATATAGGCAAAAAGATACACATCATAACTTCTAAATGTATGTACTGCAATCCACAACGTGTAAGAGAGAGGAGGAGAGAGAGAGAGAAAGAGAAAATCGATAAAGAACCTGCCTTAGAGGCAGGCTAGGGAAGAGGGGAGGGAATTGGGATCATTGGTGGTGGGAAATGGGCACTGGTGAAGGGATGGGTGCTGGAACACTGTATGACCAGAATCCAGACATGAACATCTTTGTATTTCTATATATCACAGTGGTACAATAAAATATAAAAAATTAAACATGAAAAAAGATATATCAGTTTTTTATAAGCATCGTTAGCTACAAAGACTTTAAAAATATACTTATTGTGTAATCATCTCTTATTTTCTATTTAATCATGATTTTTAACCATATGTGACAGAATACTTACATTTTAACCATATGTGCCAGAACACTTATATTCAAATATTTCTCTCTTGAAGACAATTCAACATTTTTAAAGTTAAGCAATTTTTAAAATTTTCTTAAAGGCAACTTTAACAAAGCAGAAATAAGAATTATTTCACAACTCAAATTTACCTAACAGTGTAATTCTTGTTTTATTGATCAGCCAGTATTTATTAGAGTGTTTCTCCTCTTTTCCTGTGAATAAATACTTAATAATCCTCCCAGGGTAAACTATTTGGGGACACCCTCTGGGCCTAGCATTTTCCCCTTCCTGATCCATAAATTGCTAATTGTCTAGTTCCTTGAGTCAGTGACAAAACTGCTCAAAGCAACTGTCAACAACAGGTATCCTTCCACTTGGTAGTGCTCCAAGCACTGACCCACTGTCCCCATCCCTTGAGGGCACTGATTCTCAGGCTGGCCAAGGAAGTGGAAAGGGATATCTACTGTTCTCTTCCCAGTGTACACTAGGAAGTAAAACAAATAACCATCTCTGTTTACTTTTATTCTTCCACCTCCATGTTCAAAACAATAGCTCCTGCTTTTGCTCTCTCATTTTCACCTTTTGCCTATGATGAAGGTCATGTGTTGTTGTTCATACTACACAAATACAATCAGTTGTTAAATTTTTTATAATCTATTTAAACGAGGAATTAATAGTGCTTCACACAGTGTTTTTATTTTATGTGTTATAGATACCTTTTATGCTGTAATAATCCCCTCCCAAATACATTTTTTTGGCATTTGTTTTTGAAAAGAAAACTTTTGTCCTTAGGGACAACAGCATTTAAAATTTAGTTGATCACACCAATATTGCCTGGTTTACTGTTTATACAGAATGTTCATTTAATGTATTTCCAACTATCTGGTGGTTAGACTATAAAGGTTACATTTTATTTAGGTCATTATTAGATTGAAAGGAGAGGGAATGAAAGAATAGTAGTTTGTTTCAGATTTTCCCCCCAACAGAGATTAGTAAGAGAATTAGTAAGGGCAGCCCTTCACTCACCCTGGGTGTTGATGCATTTTTACTCCGGATAAGGTAAACAAGAGGGGGTCCTGTGGAATGTGGGCAGGGTCAGGAAGTTGACCTGGTGTGCATGTGAGATGTGCCAGGCCTGGATGGGCTCATGGAAGGCATGCCCCACCTGGATGGACAGGTCAAGGGAGATGTCCTATGTATGTGCAGGGTGTGCCCTACCTACTTGCTATGTGACTGGACACCTACAGGCTAAGGAGCAATATACCTTGAGTGGGTAGGCTAGAGATAAGGTATTACAAACTAATTGGCTATGTACTGCACGGGCCCTGTTGTGATGGACAGTAAGAGCCTTCATAAGGGGCCTTTTAAGGAGGCTCGAGGCCCGCCTGCTTATTTGGACCTTGGAGTCCGCGTGGGAGCTGGACCCTGGTTAGCCAGCACAATAAATTTTGCTTTGTTTATTGCATTCCTGTGTGACTTTCTGTGTTTTAAAAGGGGATAAGATTTCTGGACCATAACATTTGTGGGCTCGTCCGGGATCCCCTTGTCGAAAGACAAACCGTCCGCAAAAAGCAGAGGTAAAAGTCATAGGCATCTGGGAGAATCTGAGATTCTCAGGGGGCGAGCTAATTGGTGAACCAATTGTTCCCCGGCAAGCCCTGTGGCAGGGACTAGGCCAGTCCCCAGGGAGAATCCTTTTGTGATAGGGAACTTGGCCCGTCCCCAGGATGGATCATTAGGGTCCCTTGCAGGAAGGGAATTTCTTTTTTCCCCCTCACCTGGGCTCAGTGGTTGGGGGAACTATTAGATTCTGCCGGGAGCTTATCTGGGCTGAGCATTTGAAGGACCAACAGTCTGGTCCTGCTGGAAGGAGTTTTTACCTCTCGCTGGAGTTCAAATATTTCAAAATTCCTGGCGCCAGAGGAGGAAGAAGTAATTAAACTGGTCGACTGACCATCTGTTAAGTGGACACCTTTGGGCCTGATTCCCAAATTGAACAGTGAGGAGAGTGAGTGGTGCATGCACAAGTGTGAGAGAAGGATCTGTCCGAGCAAGTGGGGGAGAGTGCTCTGGGTGTGGAGTTGTCGTTTTCACCCTTTTTATACTATCTCTCCAGGTGGTTGTTCCTCTTTCCACAATAGAACAAGAACAGACAACCCCAAAATCTCTAATTCTTTCCCACTTTTCTACGAAGTCAAGGAAAAGGTGTAGAAGGCAGATTTAGTCATCAAGAAAGTTAAGTTCGACACCCTTGTTCTGCAGAGTGGCCTGCCTTTGGAGTTGGGTGGTCCATCCAGGTTCTTTCTCCTTGGAGCTGATTGTTAAGGGAAAAGCTGTCGTTCTTCGACCTGGCAGTCAAGGTCACCCAGATCAGATCCCATACATTTTGGTTTGGGAAGATTTGGTGGGGAAGCCTCCCTCATGGCTAACAGTCTTCCTGTTTCACCCTTCTAGCTCAGCTTCCCGAGCTAACATTTCAGCCACTTCCGCCTTGGTGAGAGAGGAGGAGAAATCCCTCCTCCGGTGGACAGGTCAACACAAAAGGGCGTCCTTTTTTTTTTTTTTTTTTTTTTTTTGCTTTTTGGCCGCCTCTGGTTTTACCAGAGAGTTCCCCCTCTTTACCAGTCCATCCCAGGAGCTTAAGAGGATCAGCTGCACCCATATGCGACCCCCTCTGGAGCAAGGACAGGTAGAGCTCCAAAGAAAGTGTTCTCATCCTCTCATCCTCCTCCAGTGGTGGGACCAGCGGTGGGGGAGGAGGATGGGTCATAGGCTCCAACCCAAGAAGTGCGAAAAAGGGAAGGGAGGATGGGCCTTCCCCTTCCTTCTATGAGGAATAAACTATCCCCACCTTTTCAGTCTGGGCAGAGGTGGGGGAATCGGGGGGGCAACAGTTTTATTACTGAAGTTTCTCCTTCAGTGATCTGAATAATTGGATAAAACAGAACCCACCATTTTCTAAGGACCCTTAGTGTCTCATAGATCTTCTGGAGTCCATTATGCAGAACCAGCGCCCCATCTGGAATAACTGCCACCAGCTGCTCAGTACTCTTTTTCCACGATGGAGGAGAGGGAGCATATCCTCCACAAGGCCAAAAAGAACATCTTAGAAAACAATGGAAGACCCACAACCTGCCAGCCGGCCATAAACAAGGTCTTTCCCTTAGGTCACCCAGATTGGAACTTGGAACCACAGAAGGTAGGGAGCATCTCTGAGTCTACCACCAAACTTTTATGGCAGGTCTCCAAGCAGTCCTTAGGAAACCCACTAACTTTGCAAAAGTAAAGGCAGTTGTCCAAGGGGAAGGCGAAAGTCCAGCTGGTTTCTTAAAACATCTCTAAGAGGCATATCATCAGTACACCCCCATTGACCTTGATCTGCTGTGGTGTTCTCATTTATTAATCAGGCAGCTCCAAATATTAGGAAAAACACTAAATAAGCAGAGGAACCTAGGGAAATAACCATTAGGAAAATGTAGCAGAGAGCGGAGAAAGATTTGACCACAAGGAAAACATCAAAGACAAGGCAGGAGAGGCTAAGGAAGGAGGTCAGGAAGTCGCAGGAGACGTAAAGGAACGGGGACAAAGAGTTCCAGGCTAAGGAAAACTGAAAGCAGCAAAGAAAAGTGACTCACATCTTCCTGGTGGGTGTCCGGGACTGATCCAGCCCCAAGAGGCTGCAGGAAGGCCCCGGGTGAGGATGTATGCTTTTACTGCAGAAAGAGTGAACATTACAAAAGGGATTGTCCTGAGAGGAAGGGTGGGGGTGGGGGGTCAGGCAGAAGACCGGAAGGTAATGGAAAAAGGAAACTGGCAGTGGAGCAGGCTAGAATCCTACTGGCCGGAGAAAAGGACTAAGGGAGATGAGGCTTGGACCCACTCCCTGAGTCTTGGGTAACCTTTTTGTGGAAGGAAAGCCTGTGGGGTTCATAGTGGATACTGGAGCTCAATACTCAGTCCTGAACAAGGTGCTTGAATCCTTAAATAAGGAACATTGTCCAGGTGGCCACAGGTACCCAAATATGTTCATGGACTGCTAAGAGAAAGGTGAACTTAGGGAAGCATCAGGCAACCCAGTTGTTCTTAGTCATTCCTAAAAAGCCCCGTTCCCTTGCTTAAACAAGACCTGCTCACTAAAGTAGGGGCCTGTATCTATTTTGAACCCAATAAAATAATTGTAACTAATAAAGAAAGCAGCACTCTACTCATCCTGTCTCTTTCATTGGTTAATAAATATCAACTGTTTAAAAGCCATTAAAAGCCAGGAGAAAACATAACCGAAGTGGCTGAAAAGGTTTCCTGTGGCTTGGGCAAAAACTGCAGGAATTGGCCTCACCAAACACCTGCTGCCTGTAGTCATACAATTAAGGGTCTCCTCCCTTCCCATTCAAGTAAAACAGTATCCTATGCCAGAAGAAGCCCCAAAAGGCATAGCCCCTCATATGCACAGGCTAATGAAGGAAAAAGTGCTGAGGCCTTGCCAGTCTCCCACGCGAGTATTATAGGCCTATGCAAAACCTCTGGAGGGTGAATGAGAGGGTGGAGGACATTCATCCCACAGTACCGAAATACTTTGCTCACTCACCTATGGCCTTCCCAAGTGTGGTATACAAATCTTGATTTAAAGGATGTGTTCTTCAGTGTTCCATTGTCAAAAGTCAGCCAGCCGTTGTTTGCATATGAGTGGCAAAAAGGACGGGGACACACTGAACAGCTCACTTGGACCAGCTTGCCACAAGAATTTAAAAATTCCCCAACCTTGTTTAACGAGGCCCCAAGTCAGGATCTGGGGCCCTTTTGCCAAAGGCACCTAAGAGTCACCCTATTACAGTATGTTAACAACTGACTGCTAGCAGCAAAACCCAAAAGGAGTGCATCAAAGCTACGGAACACTTGTTGACGAAATCGGGTAAGCTGAAATATCGGGTAATCGCTAAGAAGGCCAGTAACATAGCTGGGCTATAGGATTGCAAATGGGGCCAGGTGGCTAATCGAGGCCATAAAACAAGCTATTTTAACCATTCCACTCCCACATCCACTAAAGGAGTAAGGAAGTTCCTGGGCTAGGCAGGGTTCTGTAAACTTTGAATTCCAGAATTTGCAAAAGATAGCCAAACCCCTATATAAGGCCTCTGAAAAAACTCTGGACTGAAGGTGGGAAAAGTAGCAACAGCAGGCTTTTGACCAGCTGAAGGCTGCCCTTCTTCAGGCCGCTGTCTTAACCCTGCCAGACCCCCACAAGGTCGTTCACACTGTCCGTGAATAAAAAAAAGGGGTGGCCAAGGAAGTTATTGAGGGGTGGCCCAACAACCGGGCCTGAAAAAAACCTGAAAGCGACCTGTGGCAATCTTTCCAAAAGATTAAATGCAGTAGCATCAGGATGGCCCCTGTCTCCTCGTCATAGCAGCCATTTCTATATTGATGAAGGAGGCCGACAAATAAACTTCTGGACAAACCCTCCGAGTCACAGCCCTTCACCCAGTGAAGGGAATCCATAAGCAACCCCCGGGAAATAAATATCAAATGCCAAACTCACTCACTACCAGGGGCTCCCATTGAACACCTCCAAAATTACTTTCACAGATCTCATGACTCTGAACCCTGCCACCCTGGTGCCTAAACTGGAGCTGCAAACACCAGTTCGTGACTACAAGAAGTTCCTCTCAATGGTTACCCAGGTGAGGGCTGACCTGAAGAACACTCCACTGTCTGGCTGTAAGCTAAACTGGTGCACTAATAAAAGCAGTTTTGTCCAAAATGAAATCCAAAGGGCTGGGGCAGCAGTGGTCAACCAAAAGTAAAACACGGTGTGGAGCAGTGCCCTCCCACCTGGAACTTCGGCCCAAAAAGCAAAATTAATTGCCTTGGCCAAGGCCCTGGAAAGGGTGAAAGGAAAACAAGTCAGCATCTACACCAATAGCCACTATGCTTTCGGCACCATCCATATCCACGAAGCCATCTATCGCAAAAGGAAATTTTTTTACTGAAGGGAAAAAACCTTAAAAACCTGGCTAAAATCCTGCGTCTGCTGATGGCAGTGAAAAAAACCAAAGGCAGTGGCAATAATGTCTGTCCCAGGCCATCAGTCAGCTATGACTCCGGAAGCCGTCGGCAACAACAGGGCGAATCAAAAGGCTAAAAGAGCAGCAATGGTGAGCACCTCCGTGGTCGCGGCTATAAATGTGCCTGTCCCTGAGCTCCCTGCACTGACCAACCCCCGCCAACCAAAATACTCCTCGAAAAATTTATCTTGAATGAAAGATAAAGTTTCATTTATGAAAATTCATAAATGAATGAAATGGTTGAAATGGATAAAAAAGCAACTGGGAGGCAGGCTGATTCTGCCTGAGAAACTTGGTCAGTTCTTGTTAAGTAATTTACACAAGTCCACTCACCTGGGGAGGAGAAAATTGCTGGACTTGCTGGCCTCTGCACACCTCCGATTTCGAATCAGACAGTGGTTGGCCATCGGATTGTGGAGGAGTGCTCCAGCTGTGCAGTCATGAGACCAGAGGGAAGGGGGCATCACACAGGTACTCGGGCACCGGGAAAAAGCTGGGAAGTGAATTTCACAAAGGTAAAGCCAGGGAAGTTTGAATACAAGTATTTGCTAGTGTTTATAGATACCTTTTCTCAGGGTGGGTAAAGGTTTTCCCTCCCAAGAGGGAAATGAGTCAAGAGGGAAAACAGTGGCCAAATCCTTACTGGAGGAAATTATTCCCAGGTATGAAGTGCCTGAGGCAACTGGGTCAGACAATGGTCTGGCTTTGTTAGTAAAGTCCTGCAGGGACTAGCCCAAGCCTTGGGGCCCAATTGGAAATTGCCTTGTGAATATAACCCCCAGAGCTCAGGGCAAGTAAAAAGAATGAATCAGACACTGAAGGAAACTCTAACTAAATTAGCCCTGGAGACTGGCGGTGATTGGGTGACACTTCCTTTAGCCATCTTCTGAGTCTGGAACTCCCCTTATGTCCAAGGGCTAACTCCTTTGAAATCCTGCTTGGGGCTCCACCCCCCCCCCCCCCCCCCATCATTCAGAGGACCTTGGGCCGGGACTAGGTAATATGACACCAAATTATCTAACTGTGCTGTAGGTATTAGTCAGGGTGCAGCAGAAAATCTGGCCATTAATCCAAGCATGTTATATGACTAACAGAGCTCTGACTCCAGAACATGGCATAGTCCCGGGTGACATGGTGTGGGTTAAAAGACACTAGCCCAAAACTCTAGAACCTACATGGAAAGGACCTTATGTTGTGTTGCTTACTACCCCCACTGCTCTCAAGGTTGATGGGATTGGACCATGGGTGCACCATTCCCATGTAAGACGGCCACATCCTCAGGAAGAGCAGGGGAAAAGAACTGCATGGCAGCATCCCACAAACCCTCTCAAACTCCAGCTAATGCAGAGTGCTCCTGAAGACAAAAGCAACATCCTCAATCTCCCACAGCTTTCCTAGGAATCCTGCTGGTGATCATCCACGGTGCAACTGGGAGCAATTCTCACCAGATTTATAAACAAACCTGGTTTTAAAAAGCGGAAACACCCATGAAGAATGGAATTTGACCTCAAATGAAGCAGGGACTCAATGGGCCTGGTGGCCTGACCTATGTGTAGATCTGGAAGTGGTGTTGGGAACCTACTATATATAACTCTATAGCCTTCCCCAGAAACAGAAAGGGCACTATATGAGAAGAAGGGCTTTGGCAGATACCTCTTCACTCCTTGACCATCATGCCCTCCATGCCAATGGGTTTTTTACCTGCCCAGGGTACAAGACTGGCCAAGCGGTGCCGAGACTGCAGGAGGAGGGATTGTGGGGGTGTAAAAGCTTTTATTGTGCCCAGTGGAAATATGTGGTAGCCAATAATGGAAACTGGAAATGGACAGTAACTTCAGGCTTAATTACCATGCAATTTGTTAAGCCATGCAATGGATGGAGGGTGGAGCAGGGGTCGAACCTGGTAAAAATTTCTTTTACAGAGATGGGAAGAAAGGAGCAGAGTTGGGTAAGCGGACTAACCTGGGTTCTCCAGCCCTACAAGCAGCCATGGGTGGGGGTCCATTTCCAGTTTCCATTATTTTTGTCATCATGAGTTGTTTCTAGAGGTTGGCTTTTGTAAAAGTACTCCACTTGTCTTTTTGAAAGTGTTTTTGTGCCTTAGGGATAGATCCCAAGAAGTGGAATTGCTGGGTCATGTGGAAGTTCAATTCTAAGTTCTAAAATAAATGTCCATGTTGCTTTCCAAAGAGGTTGAACCAGTCACCATTACCACCAACAGTGTATGGGAATTTGTTTATTCCCATATCCATGCTCCATACTAACACTGGTTGTTCAGTTATTTTCTTATGTGTGTCAATCTCACTGGTGTGTGTTCATTTTTTTCATTGTCACTTGGATGTGCATTTACATGATGATAGATAATGGAGAAGTTTTTTTCATAATCTTATTGGCCATCTGTGTATCTTCTTTAAGGAAATGTTTGTTTATCATTTCTCCCCATTTTTTCTTAAATTTTTTATGTGTTTTATGTATCAGGATCTGATATATAACCTGATCTTTCCCCATTGAGTTTCATCAGTAAATGTTCGAGATGAGAGCCTTCTACTGAGAGTATACCACTGACATGGCAGAGCCTGGCAAGCTACCCGTGTTTTACTTAATATGCCAAAAACCAGTAACAATTATGGACCTCATTCCCATGTCCTGAAAAAATGGTTTGAGGCTCTTCCTGTTCCTGGAGCAAAGAGATGCCCTTGGGCTACACTGCTTACAACAGGACCTATGGAGATGTTACTGGTGTCTGCTTGAGCAAATCGATGAACAACAGGAAGACAAGTGATATTAGACAAGTGATTTATATATCATACATATTAAGCATTTGTCAGCTCAGTGGTAGTAGTCAAATGTTTTCATTTCTTTTACCTTGGTAAAATGGCTTTTCTTACTTTGGGACAATGGCATGTGTAAATAATTTATCAATTTTCTTTAATTATTGTATTATCATTGTATATTATTAGACATTAAATATTATTAATAATGTTATGATTGCATATATTTTATTTACCAATATATTTGATAGAATTAGCATGTGGTAGTTCATTACATTAAAATAAATTGGATTGGCACCTTTGACCTCCAGAGGTTTGGTTGTAGAGAATGAGACAAAAATTTAAGGAGATAAATACACATGAACTGTCAAAGTTTTAGGATTGACTAGGCAGCCATTAGCGAGTTCACAGACTTGCCATTTTTCCAGTAAAATGTTGCGACCTGACCCTGTTTTCCAAAACATGTGTTGTTTAATTTGACAGAAAAATTAAGAGCAGTTAGTAAGCACATCATAATTTGGTGTGTAGGATATTTTGCAAAGCCAATCAGCAGGTACCCATAAAGTCTAAAATCTGTGACAATTTCCTATCTTATTTTTACCTTTGTTGTTCTCTGCATCAAAAGACACTACAGACTGTTTTATTCTATCCTTTCCTGATAACACTTTTACTGCCCCAAATATATTCTAGGACCTAAAATGCTTTGCCCAGGGAGATTATCTTAGTTTTGAGGAATTTATTGTTGGGCCAAATCCCACATTATAAACCTGAAATGGAAAGTATGTTTATTAAAATGAAAATACAATCAAGAATTTTAAAAGAGCAGTGCAAAATGTTGTTCTCTTTCATAGCTTTCTCTTCTCAATGAATTATTACACGACACTTCCTGAACTCGTAGTCATAAAGTTTGTTCTCATTTGTCTTGTAGATTAAAATTGATTATTATGCTAAAATTCAGTGAATAAAGGATAAGTCTACTCCATAGTAAAAGTGAAAGTAAATATTCAATTGATTCTAAATACACTAGCATGTACCATTGGGGATATCTAGAGCTATAATGTATGTAAAAAGGAGTGCATTGAATTTGTTGAATTTGTTGACCATCACCGCTTGGCTGTACTTCAGAGAAGCTACTTAGATACTAATTTCAGCTAGAAGTGGCCAGTGGCCTCATTTATCTTTCTTTCTTTCTTTCTTTCTTTCTTTCTTTCTTTCTTTCTTTCTTTCTTTCTTTTCTTTCTTTCTTTCTTTCTTTTTTCTTTCTTTCTTTCTTTCTTTCTTTCTTTCTTTCTTTCTTTCTTTCTTTCTTTCTCTCTCTCTCTCTCTCTCTCTTTCTTTCTTTCTTTCTTTTTCTTTCTCTTTCTTTCTTTCTTTCTTTCTTTCTTTCTTTCTTTCTTTCTTTCTTTCTTTCTTTCTTTCTTTCTTTCTTTCTTTCTCTCTCTCTCTCTCTTTCTTTCTTTCTTTCTTTCTCTCTCTCTCTTTCTTTCTTTTTCTTTCTTTCTTTCTTTTTCTTTCTCTTTCTTTCTTTCTTTCTTTCTTTCTTTCTTTCTTTCTTTCTTTCTTTTCTTTCTTTCTTTCTTTCTTTCTTTCTTTCTTTCTTTCTTTCTTTCTTTCTTTCTTTCTCTCTCTCTCTCTTTCTTTCTTTTTCTTTCTCTTTTCTTTCTTTCTTTCTTTCTTTCTTTCTTTCTTTCTTTCTTTCTTTCTTTCTTTCTTTCTTTCTTTCTTTCTTTCTTTCTTTCTTTTCTCTCTCTCTTTCTTTCTTTCTCTCTTTCTCTCTCTCTCTCTTTCTTTCTTTCTTTCTCTCTCTCTCTCTCTCTTTCTTTCTTTCTTTCTCTTTCTTTCTTTCTTTCTTTCTTTCTTTCTTTCTTTCTTTCTTTCTTTCTTTCTTTCTTTCTTTCTTTCTTTCTTTCTTTCTTTCTTTCTTTCTTTCTTTCTTTCTTTCTTTCTTTCTTTCTTTCTTTCTTTCTTTTTCTTTCTTTCTATCTGTCGGGTGCTCCGCCGGGTCCCCGACAGTGCCGGGAAGCGAAGTTCCCTTCTACCTCCGAAGCCGGCGAGGAACGGATGAAAACTCAGGAATCCGATGCAGTTTTAAAAGGCTTTACTTATCACAGGTTGAGGCATACAAATCAGCAAAAGGAAGAACCCGGTGCTTAGGATTCCAGGCTAGAACCCCAGCCACGTGTAGGCCAAGATGGCGACCACCACGTGTAAAAGCTTCCAAGCAGGGGCGAACGCTCACAGCGAGCAAGAGCCCCCAAAGAAGCGCAGGAGAGTGAAAACCGGCTAGTTTATACCCCTGCAACTCAGACCTTCCCTCCCACTGTTATGGAAAGCAGGGAGTGTTAAATGTCCTTAGGTAATCCCTACCTGCACCTCACCTAGGCCCTTTAGTATGCTAATGTTTTGAGCCAAATGCAGCGGCCCTTAAAGGAGTCCTGCAACACTATCTATAACCAACTATGTTCTAGAAATTCAGAAAGTGAATGCAAGAATACAAATGGCACATAACCACACATAACAACCCAGAAAAAAGTCAGACTTTATCAATACCATTCCCATATATGGACTGTAATCATCAATATAATTAGTGGCAGCTAGGTGAGCAGGCATGGGTATGGGAAGATGGATGGGAAATGAGAGTATTTGTTGATAGTGGGAGAACAATGGTGATGGTGTTGATGTTGAATGATGAATGTATCTAACAACTGTATTGTGAAAAAGGCTTTGTACTTTATAAATCATGTTTTTTTAAATAAAGTAAAAAAGTAAATTTTGTGTACAATAAAAATTATAGTCATCTTATTTTACATAACTTCACTTGTATCACTTGTCTTCCCAATGATCATCATTTTGCTCGAGTGGACACCAGTAGCATCTCCATATGTCCTGTCACATGCTAGTGTAGACCAAGGGCATCTTCTAGCTCCAGGAACATAAAGAGCCTCAAACCATTCCATCAGGTCATGGAAATGAGGTCTATAATTGTTACTGGTATTTGGCATATCAAATACAACACAGGTAGCTTACCAGGCTCTGCCGTGTGGGTGGGATACTCTTGTAGTCACCTCTAATCTCGAGCATTTATTGATGAAACGCATGAATGCAAAGTGGCTGAGAGAGCCAGGCTGTAATGAGTTCTTTTGCTGAGAGGAGCTCTGATGAGAAGGGAGTCCGGATGTGGAAAATTGCAGCCCTGGTGTGGGTGGGTCCTCCTGCTTCTTTCAAGGCTATGCAGGGGTGGAGGGCCAGGCCCGCCTTCCCTCCTGGGTGCCTCATGATCAGCTGGGCACAGAGAGAGCCGGTAGCAACTCTGCCCCATGTATGTGAGTCTCTGGATCAGCGTACCTGGGCTGGGCTTGAAAAAGACTGTCGCAGGGTGGGTCTGTGATGAACCGGGCTGTGATGATCACTTATGCTGATGGAGCTCTGATAAGAGGGGAGTCTGGATGTGGAAAATGGTGGCCCTCATGGTGAGGGGGTCCTCTAGCTTTTTTCGAGTCTATGCTGAGTGGCAGGCCAGGGCTCAAAACATAATCTTATTTTACATATACAATAAAAAGATGTATGACTTCCTCTAATTTCCCTCTTTCATCTTATTTAGTTTACTTATAGAGAGAATTTGAGAAAATATTATATTGAGAGATAAATTTATAGGAAAAATAAGGTGCTAAAGGTTCCAATCTTGAGAATGAATTAGCAGAACAGTGTTTGAATTCTCATCAGGATAGTATCTTCTCATTCTCATTTTTTTTTGCAATAGCCAGAATGAAAAAAAATAAAAGAATGTTTCTCTTTTATGGTTGGCTGTGTTTATTAAATCAGTTTGTGTGTAGACTGTGATTGAAATAACCATTCTTTTGATTTTTTTAGCATTTATCACAACTTGCAAGAGTATATCCTCATACATCTATTTACAGTTGTAGACCTGGCAATGAACACCATGAAGGCAAAATTAAATATGTTAAAACTCATTAGTGAATTTATGACAGTTGGTATAAAAGGTGTTTATTAAATATTGGCTACTGAATAAATAAATGAAGAGAAGAAATTATAACAGTAATTGTGTGTGAAGATTAGTGTCTGTCACCAACTATAGATATTGATTCTTCATCATATCCTCTGTCCTTTAGTGAACAGAAATTGGCTACACTATCATTACAAAGGTCCTGCTAAGCTTCCTGTCATCTAATTCTCCTTGCTTTCTAGCAGAAGGTAGGTCAGTTCCTGCAGATTAAAAATGGTTGATGGGGAAATTCAATTTAAGGATGAATATGGTCATTGTCTTAAATAAAAGGCTATTGCATACATAAAGTCAGAAGAATTGTTTTATATTTTATATGTTTAAGAAGTAAAGACGGGGAAATAAAGAGAATAGTAGGATGCAACTATAAGGTTTGAAGAATCATAAAAATATGATATTGATTATACTGAAGATATAACTGTTTTGGGCGGATCATGGCACACCTAGAAGTACTCAGGAATTATACCTGGCCCTGTGCTCAAGGGTCACTCCTGGCATACTCAGGGTATGCCATATGCATTTCCAGAGACCGAACTCAGGTTAGCCATGTGCAAGGCAAGAGCCCTAACCATTGTACTATTACTCTGTCCCTGAAGACACACATTTTAATACTAACAATTGTTTTTAATGTTTGCCAAGAAATAATTCTAAAGATAAAGAGATACCATGGTCATTTGCCTTCTACGGGGCCGACCCATGCCGGCCAGGGTTCCATCCCCAGCATCCCATATGGTCCCCTGAGCACCGCCAGGAGTAATTCCTGAGTGCAGAGCCAGGAGAAACCCCTGAGCATCACCAGGTTTGACCCAAAAAAGCAAAAAAAAAAAAAGATACCACAGTCGTACAGAATAACTACTTATATACTTACTTAAATTTTTTTTTAAAAAATGAAATGGAACTTCAGAGATAGTGGAGCACAGTGGAGTGTGGCCCCAAAACAAAACAAAGTTTTTATGGGTGTATAAATAAATGTGAAACTGTGAAGGATACCACAACAGATGTAAACCTTTTGTGAAGTTTCTGAGTCTAGTGCAAAGGTTAAAGTCTTTCTATTAGCAAAAAAATTTTACAATGCATCATCAATACACATCAATACATGCATATTTATTTTCTAATTAAAGGCATGCGCTATATATTAATATGTAAAATGTATAAAATAAGCAAATTTAACAACAGATTTTGATAGTAGAGATGAAGAAACAAGGGGCCAGAGAGACAGTATAGTGGGAGGTGCTTGCCTTGCATGTGGTTGACATTGGTTCCATCTCTGCATTTCCAGGCATGATCTCTGAGCACAGACCCAGGAGTAAATCCTGAGCACCAAAAATCCAAAAAGGAAAAGTTACAACTATTGTCTTCTGTCACCTGATAATCCCTGTGGGAAATTCTCTAGACTGAGAGGAATCTAATAGAGATAAATGTTTATATACTTAGCATAATAACCTCTATGATGAAAATTAAGGCGATAAGAAGAGAGCACTCTAAGATGTATAGAAAACCTGGAAAAAACATTCTGTGGAAGTAATATTTTAATGGGGACCTGAAATAACCAGGTCAAATTAGACAGAAAGAACATTCCAGGATGGTGCTAACACATACTCAGATTTCCTGTGGTAAGAAAGAATTCAGTTCATTTGAAAAGCTAAATACTGTACTGTAAGGACTAGGGACTGTAATTACTGTAAGGACTGTACTGTAAGGACTGAACTGAAAGAATTCAGTTCATTTGAAAAGCTAAATACTGTACTGTAAGGACTAAGGACTGTAATTACTGTAAGGTCTGTACTGTATGCAAGTAATAATAATAATAATAATGTTATTATTATTATTATTATTATAAGATTATTGGAAGATTAGTGTCAGGTATATAAAAATGTGAATTAGAATTTACAACTCAAGGACTTTAAGAAGTGATATTTGGAAGGGTCCAAGCAATAGTACAGTGGGTATGTGGCTAAACCAGGTGCAATCCGCAGCATTCCTATGGCTCCTGAGCACATCCATGAGTGATGTCTGCGTGCAAAGCCAGGAGTTAGCTCTGAGCACAGCTGGGTATGCACCCAAAATAAACTAAAGGCTATTTGGGTACCTCTATGATAGTACATATATGTTAATGGAATAGTATCTTCTTAATGAATTGACCCCTAAATTAATAAGTAATATTCATCAATATATGTCTCATTACCTTTTACAGATGAAACTTTATCCAGCCCAAGAACAGAAGTTCTAACAATTTCTTTGCAATCTTCGTTTAGAATAGTTTAGTCTTCCACTCTGATCTTGTATTTTCCCTTAGATATGACAGGAGACTGTACACTCAATATAAACAGATCTTGCTTTTCAATCTACCCAATTATCCTGTGTCTTTTGATTGGTGAGTTCAGACCATTTATATGGTCTGTTTATTAATTAGATGTCTATATTGATCAGGATGATATACAATTATTGCTATTGCTTTTTCTTCCTATTTATTCTCCCATTACTACTTTTTATTTTATTATTATTATTTTTTTGCTTTTTGGGTCATACCTGGCGATGCTCAGGGGTTTCTCCTGGCTCTGCACTCAGGAATTACTCCTGGCGGTGCTCGGGGACCATATGGGATGACGGGGATCGAACCCGGGCCGGCACAGGCCGGCCGCGTGCAAGGCAAGCGCCCTACCGCTGGGCTATCGCTCCGGCCCCCCATTACTACTTTTTATGAAGATGATTATCTCTGCTTTTTTATTTATTTTTCTGAATGTCTCTGTTCAAAATTCGTTATTTTTACTTGCTGTGAGGTAAATTTGTAAAACTAAAATTGTCTGTTTGTTCTGACATCAGCCCAGTATGGTATTTTTTGGTTAAGATGATACCGTCTGGTTTTGTCCAAGGTATAACAAAAGGCAAGTGTTCTGCTTTTTTATGTTACTGAGCATATTCCATTATGTCTATAGATGTACACTACAACAACTCATTTTCTATTGTGAACTTCTTTTCTTTTTTCAGCTCTTGGCCTTAGTAAATACGGGCTGACAGTAAATACAGGTGTGCAGGTTTTTAATGAGTTCCAGTCTGTGGTTCTTATTATTTTACTCCTCCAGAAGCAGGATCTGACCTGCATTGTTCAATTTTGTATCTAAGAATTTTTTCTCATGAAGTACTGGGGCAGCTGTAACCTGTTGGCAAGAAATTCTCTATTGCCAATGTCTGACCTGATTATGATGTCAAATCTATTGGGGAGCCAAATAGTAGGCAAACAGGTCCTGCTTCTTCAGATAAACCCATTGCCAACCAGACAGTGACTCTGTGAATTGAGCAGCAGGCCCTACTCTATGTGCCTCTGTGAATTAAGCTGCAGATTCTACTGTCCCCTAGTCAAACTGACCTGGGAAATGTTTGGGCCTGGATTCCACTAATGTGCCTTTTTTAAAATGCAAGACCACCTGCTTTGCTGCCTCCTGAGGAAGAATCCCTTACATTGTCTGTCTCCAAATGTCAAGTTTTGTGTTTTTTAGTTTATTCTATATACCTAGAATACATCCTTTAACATTTATTCTGAAACAGATATGTTTCTCTAAATAATATTCAAAGCTTTTATCTCTTCATTATATCCAAGCAATAATCTTGCAGGGTGAAGTATACTTGATTAAACTAGAAGGATTTTTTCAATTTTTTTAACAATGTGAATATCATTTTACTCTCTGCTAGTCAACAGGGTTTTTGTTACAAGTCTGATGTAAACCTGAGAGGTTCTTTTGTATGATTTTTTTCCTTTTCTTCAGCAGCTTTCCAAACTTATTTATCATTGGCTTTTAATAACTTAATACTTATATATCTCAGTACAGGTATTTTTGCATTTCAAAATTTAGATATTACATTATTTTCCTGATAATTGCTACTTATATCCTTGGGAAGTTCTTGACTATTGTTAAGTATAATCTCTCCACCTTTCCATTTTGGCCTTCTAAATGCTTTTATCCCTGAGAACTGTTCTTCAGTATAAATCTTACTGTGGTGGGAAGTTGAGTGGCAACTGAGTCAGTGTGAAGGAAAAGGGACACTGCTGTGGTGCTGGAATGTTTTATGCATAAAATCCTACGACAAACAATTTTTTAAACTTCAGTACCTAAAATAAAATAACAAATGCCGCTCTCCTGGTATTCATTCTTCTAATAGTCTGGTATTCTTTCACTGTAACTTGGTGAGTTTCAGTCTTGTTGATCTATCAAGAGGTGACAAGGCGGTGTTGACGTCTCCAACTACAGTTGTGTTTCTATCAATGTTTTCCTTGAAGTCTATTTGCAATTGTTTTAAGTATTTTGCTAGCCCCTCTTTGGGTAATTTCTTCCTGGTATATATATATATATCGCTTGAATTATTAAGAAGTCTCCATTTGTTGGGAACGAGGTCCATTATTGTTACTGTTTTTGGCATATCGAATATGCCAAAAACAGTAATAACTACCCAGGCTCTGCTGTGGCTCTGGGTTCATCCCAGGGGCCCAGTCTTTTTCTATGTCAGACCATCAACCATCCAGGGTCCACAGGGCAGAGTTCTAGGTGTAGACAAGCCTGTCTCCTGTCTGCCACCTGCCGACGCAGCTGGGCATCGCAGCCACACCTGCAACACCTCGCTCAAGCAAATTGATAACCAATGGGAAGACAAGTGATACAAGTGATTATTAAGAAGTGGCCTTCAATATCCCTTCTAACATTTTCAGTCTGAAATCTATGTTGTTAAATACTAGTATGGCACTTGGCCTTTTTGGAGGAATAATTTGCATCCAGAATTTTTTCCAGCGTTTGACTTTATGTCTGTGTTTGCTCTGACTGTTCAAATGCATTTATTGTACGTAGCAGAATATTAGATGCAGTATTTTAATCCAATTTGCCACTCTGTGTGTCTTAACTGGTGCATTTAGACCATTGACATTGAGAGATTATTGTCATGGATTTTGTGCCATCATTCTGTGTAAGTTTGTTGTGCTTTTTGGGGTTTGTCCTGTCTTACAGTAGCTCCTTCAGTCCTCCTAAAGTTGGTTTTGAGTCTATGAAGATCTTGTGCTATTATCTAACCATGAAGTTTTATATCATTCCCTCAAATCTGAATGAGAGTCTAGCAGGGTAAAGCATACTTGGTCAGGCCTTAATTTCATTGAGCTCTTCACTATATCCCGCCACTGTCTTTGGGCTTGGAGGTTTTGTCTGATTGGTCTGTTGCAAGTCTAAGGGATTCTCATTTGCATGAAACTTATTTCCTTAATCTTACTGCCTTCAGCATTGCAGCTCTATTTATGGCATTCATAGTTTTTATTAGGCTCTGTCTTGGAGTCTTTTTATCAGTATCTATTTTAGATGGTACCCTTCAGGCTTCTTGGATATGGATGCCTGCATCATTCAGCTCTAGCAACTTTTCAGCATGATGTCTTTAACTATTCCTACCTCATCGGGTACATCCCTGACCCTGTGGGACTCTGATGATTCTTACTGTTCCTCTTGAATCCCTTCTAATGTTCTCTTGACATCTGCTGAATAATTTCAAGATTTTTTTTTTTTTTTTTTGCTTTTTGGGACACACCCAGCTATGCTCAGGGGTTACTCTTGGCTCTTTGCTCAGGAATTACTCCTGGTGGTGCTCAGGGGACCATATGGGATGCCAGGGATCGAACTCAGGCCAGCATAGGCCGGCCGCATGTAAGGCAAATGCCCTACCCGCTGGGCTATCGCCGGCCCCTCAAGATCTTTTTTTCATCATCTGTATTTTCCTGAATGCTTTTTGCAGCTCATCTTCAAATTTACTGATTTTGTCTTTCTCTATTGTCATTCTACTTTGAGGCACCCTCAACTCAATTGAGTTTTTCATTTCATCTACTGAATTTTTTACAAATTGACACTTCTGTTTAAAAGTTTTCTTATTTCTGCTCTCATTTTCTCCTATATTACTGACTATGTTCCACTGTTTCTTTCATATCCTCCTGTTGTTGTTTTGGATGTTGGTTCCACTGTTTCTTTAATCTCACTAAACACCATCACCATTTCATCTGTGAACTCTTTATCAGGGAGATTATGTATGTGGTTATTCCTTGTGGAGGCTTCAGGGCTCTTTTCTTCATCTAAGCCTAATTGGGGATCTGTGTTTTTTCCCGTGATGCCGTGGTAATCTAGAGGTGGATACTTCTAGAGCATATCAGTTTTCACCTCTCAATTGCAGGTATGACTCTGGGGAGGCTCAGTAGATAATGATCTCCTCTTTCCCCTTCAAGGATGTTACCTTCCTCTTTGGTGTTCCTGTGTGCCTTGTGTGGAGCCTCTAGAGCTGATTCAGAGGATGTTTTCTTAGACCTGAATTTACTGCTAATTTTAGATTAGTATTATATTATTCCTGTGCTCACTGTTACTTTTGTGGGTTAGGGGTATGTTGAATGGACAATGGCTTAATGTGGTTCAGGCAGGTAGCCCTTGTTAGAGTCTGGTATAGGAGGCCAAGTTGTGGGTCCAATTCAGTATGGAAGGGAAGACTAATTTGTGTCCATGTGAGCAGCTCAGCCTGGAAAGCCACACCCACCAGCAAAGTTGTACCTGGGGAGCAGGAGCCATGCATTGGTACATTTCCTGAAGTCACAAGTTCAGTCTCTTTGCAGCCAGTTTTCATATGTCTAAGTCATGTAATGCTCCTTTTTGCCCAGGTGTTTGTCTAGAAGCCTGGGCTCAAGCCACCCCTTGAAGTGCTTGGGGGACCACATGGGATGCCAGGAATTCAACTGGGGTTGGCCTTGTGCAAAGTAAATGTCCTACCCACTGTACTACATTATGGCCCCTCCTCATTTTTATCACTTGTATCACTTGTCTTCCTGTTGTTCATTGATTTTCTGGAGAGGGCACCAATAACATCTCCATATGTCCTGTCATGTGCTAGTGTATCCCAAGCACACTCCAGGAACATGAAGAGCCTCAAACCATTTTTTTCAGGTCAAGGGATCACTTGATCACTTGAATCCGTTATTCATTGATTTGCTCTAGCGGGTACCAGTAACATTTCCATTGGACCCTATCACGTGCCAATACAACCCAATGGCATCTGGTTGATTCAGGAATATGAAGAGCCTCAAACTGTTCCTTTAGGGTCTTGACAAGGAAGTCTGACTATCTTGTAGGTGGGCGGCCACGTGATCTTTTGACATCCTGTGGGATCCAGTCGGTAATGGCTCTAGTCCAGCGGTCGTTGTCTCCAAATCACATTACATGTCCAGCCCATCTGATTTTCGATGCCTTGGCAAATGAGACAGCGTCCCTAACTCTGGAATAGCGACGGAGGTCAGAACTCCGAATTCCTTCTCTCACTTGAGTGAGGCGTGATATTTCAAGCATAGCTCTTTCGATTCCTCTCTGGGAGACCCAAATAGCATTCTTATCCTGCTTTTGTAAGGCCCAGGTCTCTGAGGCGTATGTTAACAGAGGGAGAACGGTGGAGTCAAAGAGATGTCAAAGGGCTACAGGTCAAGGGAATAAGGTCTTAATTGTTACTGGTTTTTGGCATATCAAATACGACACAGATAGCTTGCCAGGCTCTGCCATGCAGGTGGTTGCCAGGCTCTGCTCTCCTCATAGTTTTTAAAAAGATCTACTCTTTATTCTTCCATTACTTCAGTTGAGTCATTGTACTTTTTAATTTTTATTTTATTTAATAAACCTTTTTATACCTAACATATGTTTGAAATTTTAATGTCTTCAGACTCTTGGTGACCTTTTTATGCTGATATTGCTTTAAAAAAATCTCAGAACTGTTCCTACGTACTAAATTGAAATTCTCTAACATTAGTAAATTTCATTATGATGTCTTTTCCTCATTTTTGTTGTCTTAACTCTTCCCATTCTGTGCCTCTGGAGGCTTTCACATTCTTTAAGAAATGTATTTACTGTGTCCTGAACAACCTTTCTGCTTATGAATCTGTTAAAAACTGGGTCAAAGTTTCAATACAAGATGCTAAGGTTACCGACCTGCTCAGGTACTACAGTACTGGTGATTACCCATGTCACTGCAGTGATGCCTGGTGGTCTCCAGAGCCATGATAGGTGATTCCCTGGGTCTTCTGGTCTGTTGCTGATGCTCATGAAATCATGTGGTGCCAAGGACAGAACCTAACTTCTTTTCAATATCTCACACAAAGAACTTAAAATTTTAATTAGTAAAAGTCACATTTATTTTATTTATATAAATCTACTGTCATTAACAGGATTATTCTGAGGGATAAACTGTTAAGTCACACACAAATATTCTCCGAAGAGAGATGAAATAATGTGAAAGACAAGAGATCCTTCGTTAAATTGCCAGTTTAATTTAATTTGGTAAATAATGTCACTAGCATGTTCAAATAAACATCAGACTATAATAAATTTAAGGCAGAGTTTGACAAAATTTGTTTTTTGGGGGTTACATCCGGAAATGCTCAGTGGTTACTCCTGGCTCTGCACTCAGGAGTCACTACTGGCAGTGCTTGGGGGACCAGATGAAATTCCAGACATCAAACCAGTTGTTGGCTGCATGTAAGACAAATGCCCTACCCACTATTCTATCTCTCTGGCCCCAAACTATAGCCTATGGTTAAAATCCATACTAACACCATTTGTACCCAACTTACCTGTTAAGATAATTATATTTTTAACTGGGTTAAATAAATCAAAAGTAGGATGACAGTTTTTGACACATAAAAGTATATAAAATTTTAATTTTCATCTTAATTGAAGTGGGCATTTCATTCAGTCACATATTATTCCTAGCTGACTTTGTTCTATAGTGTCAGAGTTAGTAGTTGCAGCAGATATTTGCAAAGTTTAAAATATTTACTGTCTAGCACTTTAAAAAAATAGTTTTTGCAATCCTTTGACCTACAGTATATGAGAAAAGACAAATACTATTTAAAATAATGTATTTACTACACTGAAAATAGACAAACCAGAGAAAACCATTCAGTAAATATTACTTTTGTTACCATCCCTTCCTCAAAACTTGTTTTGTTTATTTCAATAGTAATTTGAAAATAAAAAACTCTCAGAATGCATTTATGCTGTTAGCCTGAAGAATGTTTATCTTCATAGTTTGTACATTTGAATTTAGATTATAATCACATATTTTTCTTAAGTATATTTTTATACACTGATTGAAGTTTGTTAACAGAGATTTTTGTGAACTTATTAAATTACTGCAGTATTCAATACAAGCATTAAATAAAGATGGTGTATATTGACATAGAAATTTCTTCTCATTAAAATTTTCTGCCTTTGCAAACCATATATTTGAATCAAATAGGAAAAATGAACTTTCATTTGTGTCTGGTTATGGCAAATATTTAGAACCATAATGTAATATATAGATTTGATGAATATCTAATAGGTTATGTAAATTAAGTCTAAACAAATTTCTTATGCAATAAACCATAATAAATGTAATGATAGTTCTTCAAATACTATAAATTCAGAATTGAGTATTTTAATCGGTTTGTATTTTTCTTTGAATAAAAAATCATTTCAGTTCAACTGTTGGCCAGTTTAAATACATTAATTAGAACTGACCATCCATTTTGATTAAATAGTTAGAATCTACCATTTTGAAGACTATTTGAACTTCTGTATATTTAAATTTAACTGAAAATCATAGCACTATGCTAAAACTATAAGGTTTTATAGATGCATGATATCTGTGAATCTTAGTGAAGATTAGTTTAGAAAACTGACTAAATACACTACACTCTAATTAAAAATAATTCTTATCCTGGAAATCATTCAGTTTTTTCCTCTGATTTTATCATTTTTTATATTTCTCATTTTATGAGGATTATGCCTATTACTAAATATCCCAAAATACACATTTATTTTAAAGTATAAACCATAGAATATAACATTTGAAATAGCATCCAAGTGTAAAGAGAAATTAAATTTCTCTGTTTGTGCATTATAATAAAAAATTAATTCTTCTCCCTCAGGTGTTGTCAAAATAGTATTTCATTTGAAGTAGTATATTCAAGTACAAGTTGAAAGTACTTGCATAGTGGTAGAAGAAAGTAATAATCAGGCAAAAATGTATGATAGAAATTTGTGTGGTTCCAGGGATATATGGTACTGGGGATTGAATGAGATTCTGCCATGGGCTACGCAAGAGCCTTACCCTGTATTCTCTTCAATCCCATAATTATTTTTTATTGGAATTTATGTTACAGATGATAAAACAAAATGACTATGTTTTACAGTAGCAATTTTCCCTGACTGTAAGATGAGATGAGGCAATTCTTAAAGCTGAGGTGAAAGGAAACATTTCTTTGTAGGGACAGAAAGTGGTTGAAAGCTTTACCTTTGATCATATCTAAGGTTCACCATGTGAACAAAGAAAATATTAATCTTAATGTTTTAGTCATAAGGTATAGTTTGTAAGGCCCTAAGTCTAGTACAGTGCTTGTCACCAATGATTCTTTTTCTTTTTCATATTTATTTATGCAAAAGGATATGAAGGATCTCACCCTGTCTGTTTTACCAAGTGGTATTTTGCCTCGTATTCTCCATTTTGTTTGAGGATTAGTACAAGTTAGCTAACATTTTGTGCTAGTTAAATTGTAATAATCAACATAACTAACATTTTGTGTTCACTTTTATGTTGCTGGCATGCACTAGAAGAGATTCTTGGCATTTCTTTGTGGAAGACAATGAGACAGCCTCAGTAATATTCAGATTTTACAATCCTATTATAAAATACATTATTCATATTAACTTGGACCATTATGTGTTTATCTATAGAAATTATTAACAATAAACTAGTGACAAATAATGATTAATAATATTTATGAAAATGTATTTATGTTTGAAGGCATTGTTTTGAGGATGTAGTTGATGATTAAATCTGGGAATCAGTGGTCAGTCTCTATTTGAGGGAACCGTTCATCTCATCAGGATTATTTCACTTATGAACAATATTATTTGTGTGTACAAGGTCTTATGACTCACTTTTTTGTCTAACAAAAAATATTCTTGATTAAAAGGTAGCCTCGTCATTAAAATCTCTTTCTTCTCAGTAGTTTTAATCTATTAAATTTTTGCCCAGTCAGTTGTCTTTGTTCTAGACTGGCTCATATTTTTGAGAAAATTCCATCTTGTTTCTAAGATTATTTCATCATTTATGCACTATAAAGCCCATTGTAAGAACTACAATTTCAAAGAAACTGAATTTTGACAACAAAGAATGTATATTAGCTTAATAATTTTTACTGAATTTGACAGAGTAAAAGTACTCTTGAGACATTTAAAGAAATTTTAATATTTCATATTTTGTTTTGTTTGGGGGTTATGTCTGGCAGTGCTCAAGTCTTGGCAGTTCTACATCCTTGGATCTATGCATATGGCTCACTCCTAGTATTGCCCAGTGAATCAGGTGTTGTGCCAGGGATCAAACTGAGCTTAGTCATCTGCAAGGACACAGGAAAAATTATTGTTTGGTAGAACTCATGAAAATACGGTGATAGTGGAAGAAACCAAAGTATAATCTTTTAAATTCTATACTAAAATATTTATAATGACCACAGAAGATATTTTGACTGTTCTTAAGAGCAGTAAAAGCCAACTCCCAAGGGCTACAGTCTGCACACATGAGCAGAGGGTTTCCAGAAGGTGTCAGCACGTTTATCACTACATTGAGTCATTAGCTAGGATGCAGAAGGTACTGTAGGGCTTATGGGATCTAAATATAACAAAATATTTGCTAGATATCATAATTTAAACTACCTCATTGATATTAAATTATGTATGTATATGACAGTAATTTATTACTTTGAAGCATAATGGAATTGCAAAGCAAGGTCCTGAAGGACTCAAAATCATGTGGAAGTATGTGTTATGAGGATACAAAAGAGTTCTAAGTATTATTTTAAGTTCCAATTTTACACAGAAATTTTTTTTTAATCTAGGACTATTTTTGTTACAATATCCATCACTTAATAACACCAAACATTAGCCAAGCGGCACAAATGCTGGCTGACTTTGACCGAGAATGTGGAAAGATAGGTCTACAGCTGAACCTCAACAAAACTATGTTCATGAAAAATGAACTAGTTCCAGAGGCCCCATTTACTCTCAATGGAACAAACATCTCTGAATGCAGCAGTTATGTGTACCTAGGTCGAGATATCAACATGATGAATGACCTAAAACCTGAGCTGAGCAGGAGGAAGAGAGTGGCTTGGATTGCCTTCAAAAGCATAGAAGAAATAGCGAAAAGACAAAGAACCTCCGGCTCCGGGCACATCTCTTTGACTCCACTGTTCTCCCTATATTAACATACACCTCAGAGACCTGGGCCTTATGAAAGCAGGATGAGAATGCTATTCGGATCTCCCAAAGGGTAATCGAAAGAGCTATGCTTGGAATATCACGCCTCACTCAAGTGAGAGAAGGAATCGGAGTTCAGACCTCGGTCACTGTTCCAGAGTCAGGGACGCTGTCTCATTTGCCAAGGCATCAAAAATCAGATGGGCTGGACATGTAATGTGATTTGGAGATGACCACTGGACTAGAGCCGTTACCGACTGGATCCCACGGGTGTCAAAAGACCACGTGGCCGCCCACCTACAAGATGGTCAAACTTCTTCGTCAAGACCATGAATGAATGGTTTGAGGCTCTTTGTGTTCCTGAAACAACCAGATGCCATTGGGCTACACTGGCACGTGAATAGGGACAAATGGAAATGTTACTGGCGCCGGATTGAGCAAATCGATGAACAACGGGATGTCTAGTGATCTAGTGATCCATCACTTCAATTTAAGAAACTAATCATGCTAAACATTGAAAGGATTAGTAAAAAATTATCATATTAAATTTTATTTAACACAATAATATGAAATATAAGTAGTATTGAAAGAATAATGAACTGCTTTCAATTCTTTTTATTTTAAATGAACACTTTAAAAGATACAGTATTTATACTTAAAGTACATAATAATTTGTTTATTCACATTTCTAGTATTCAAGAAAAGATGGAATTGGAAAAATTCTGTAATAAAATAAATGTTATAGATCAGTTTAAAGTATGTGCTTTATTGTATTGACTGTGCATCATGTCTGCTATTTCCACTCTGGCCCAGACCAAACTTCACTGCTTTTAATACTACGCTCAAAATATTCATTCTATACCCTAAAATTCAGAATGGTAGTTGAAACTATAAAACACTGTATTAAAAAATCTCTCACTCTCTCTGTGTTATTCTGTGAGTGTAGGAGTTTTACTAAATGCCTGTAATCTTAATCACCTCCATCTCTCTGATTACCCACATTACCTCCAATATCCTGCAAGTGACTTAGAGCCTTAGACTCTCTGTCATTGTTGCACTTTCATACAAATATTCTCTTTCCTTATAATAAAAATCGAGTATTTCAAATTTTATTGTCACTTGTTTTTAATTTTATTGTTTTTAAAACACAAACATTTTAATTTAAAAAAATACATATTAAACTTATAATAATTAGAAATGTTTTGCCGATTGGAATTATTTGAATTTGCACATTACAATGATTTATTTTCAATTCAGTTTTCAAATGATTATTATCATTATATTGTTCTTCTGGAAAGGGGATTGCAAAAGAAGAATTTTATATCTACTTTACATTTTTATAATTCCATTTTCTATGCACACCAGTCTTTACTCTAATGGAATCATTGTAATACATCTGAATACTTCTATTTTTTAAAATTACTTTTATAAAAGTTGAGAACTCCTTGAACAAAAAAGAAGCTATTTTCCATACAAGTGTTCAGCATTATGGGTGTTTTAATTTGGAATATGATTTAAATAGAAGTAACATCAGATATATCATTGTGTGTTTCAGGAGTGCGTTACAGAAAATCATTATGTATCTGTGCTGCATTAAGTTCATCACTGCAAGTTCTGTTCTTTTCGTTTGTTTCTGTAATTTGATTTCTCTATTCTATATTTCCCTTTCTTTCTGTAACCACTGTTTTATCTTAATTTTCAAAATTCATTAAAGTTTTTAGAAGCATAAAACTCAAAATTTTAAATGAAATAATAAATATTACAAAATTCAATGATGTATGCACCAGGACATTTGGTGAGGTTCTTTATGTTCCTGGAGCAAGCAGGTGCCCTTGGGCTCTACTTACATGAGACAGGACATATGGGTAAGTTACAGGTGCCTGCTTGAGCAAATCGATGATGAACGGGAAGACAGTGATACAGTGATACAGTGAACAGTAAGACATTCTATTCTTTCTTAAAATTTTTATTATACTACTGTGTGATATATAAGTAAAAAGATGTTCATGACTGGCTTTCAGTCATACATTTCCCAGCACCCATCCCTCCATTAGTGCCCTCTTCTCACATCCAATATCCCCAAATTCCCTCACCCCTCCCCCAGCCTGTCTCAATAGCAGGCACGATTCCTCTTCTTCTCTCTCTCTCACTCTCTCTCTCTCTTTCTCTATTACACATTGTGGTTTGCACTACAGACATTTAGCGATTTTCATGTATATCTCTTTGTGTACATTCAATGTTCAGTTCTAGTTCGGCATTAACATTTCCCACACTTAGTAGAGCACTAGTATATATTTATATCGCACTAATGAATGTAGTCATTCTATGTCTGTCCTTTACCTTCTGACTAATTTCATTCAGCATGATAATCTCCATGTTCATCCTTTTGCAGGTAAATTTTGTGTCTTTGTCTTCTCTGACAGCTGCATATTATTCATCGTGTACATATAAAATAGTTTCTTTAGCCAGTCTTCTGTTTTCGGGCATTCAGATTGTTTCCAGATTCTGGCTGTTGTGAATAGTGCTGTGATGAACATAGAAGTGCAGTGGCGAGCAGTGATTCACATATCTCATTCAATCCTCTATCAGGCCTTACTCAGAGAGTAAGGCCTCTGTTCTCTGTTCTGAGCCTTACTCAGAGAGTGATCCTTTTTAATTGGGGCCACTGTGGTTAAGCGCCCACCACCTATCCATATTCAATGGAAGTCTAACAAACCTATATGGACACCACAGTGAATTTAGGACATATTGAGCAAACTTTTACAGAATGGAATTCTCTTGTTTTTGTGATGCAGAAAAAAAATCTGGCAAATGACATTTACTGATTGACTTAAGGAATATCAATTCTACTATGGTCCCCATGGGAGCCTTTCAATCTGGGCTCCCTCTCCAGCTATTCCTAAAGATTGGCCACTAATTATCATAGATTTATAAGACTGTTTTTACAACATACCTAGGTTTCAATGGACAGTATTGCCCCCAAGGAATGACTAATTCATCTACAATGTTCAACACTTTGTTGATGAGGTTTTGCGACCAAATGTCCTGGTGCATACATTATTCCCTACATGGATGATAATCTTGCTAGTTTACGATAATTTGGAGATCTCCAAAATTTATATAATGATGTTATGACAGTTTTACCAGAGGCTGGTTTACAAGTAGCTATATAAAAATCCAGATGCAACCTCCATATGAATATTTGGGCTATGCTCTTGACCACACTACAGTGCATTCTCAAAAAAATTTCCATTAGCAGAAGGAGCTCAAAACCTTGAATAATTTTCAAAAAGTGCTGGGAGATATCAACTGGGTGTGCCCCTCCCTTGGGATTCCTAACTGTGAGCTCAGTAATTTGTTCCACAGCCTTGAATGTGATCCTGCTTTGAATAGCCCAAGACAACTAACTCCTGAAGATCAGAAGGAATTAGACTTTTTCATGGGCTGGCTACAAAAATCTTACTTCTCCAGATTTAATCCTGGAGAAAAAGTATGGTTATTGGTCTTTAACACTCCAGAGTCTCCAACAGCTGCTATAGCCCAATTATCTGGACCATTAGAATGGGTTTACTTACATAACAAGCAGAATCATACTACCTTACCTTGAGATGATAGTCAACTGTTGCAGGACACCTAAAAGCCTAGGCCTCTGCATCTGCCCTGGATTGCCTCCTGCAGGTCACTTCATAGATAGGGGGTAGTCTGAATGTGACAGTCTTATCTGACCATGTATTCTGTACTGGCTGGTATAAATATTCTCTCATGCTACCACAAGCATCATGGGACTAACTAGATCTTACCAGCATATTTGCCTGGCCACGTTGGATCTCTAAGTAATTAGACCAGAGAGAAATGCTGTTTGCCTCCAAGCAAGCAAGCATGGCTCCCTGATAACTCAAAGGCAACTAAAATACAAAACTACCGTGAAGTAGACGAGACTCTTGTGAAGGCTTGGAGAAATATTTAACTGGCATTAGTATTAGTTTTTGGTACAGAGACATGCCATCTCAGAAACCACCATCTCTACCCTATAAAGGCAATTCCAGGCAGATCTTGGCTCAGGATATTAGGTGAGGTGCTGGGAGAAATTACCTGAGGGCATTTGATCCTTCCTGCCAGGGGAAGTTCCATTTAGCTTATAGCTTCTCCCAGCTCTGCTAGGAGGCTTTTAGTTAGCTCTGGGTCCTTGTAAACAACCAGATGGTCTCCTGAAGTTGCTACATTCTATGGAGCTGTTTTCCTGTTTTCATCTCTAGATAGCCCAGCCCAGAATGGGCTGGGCTGGGGAGTTTGGGCGGATTTCTAGCTATAAAATAAGCTGCATGAAGAAAGAAGCTCCCTCTCTTTTTTCTCCCTTTTGCCATTTCGGCTTCCCTTGGTGTTTTGCTTCTCTGTCCTCTCCATTCTCTGTTGGGCCTCAACACGTGGTGGCAGCCATCTTGGCCTACACCTGGCTGGGGCCTAGCTGGGAAACCCAGAGTCTGGAGGTTTTCCCTGCTCTTGGATTGTATATTGGATCCTGTGATAGTAAAGTCCTTTTAAAACTGCATTGGATTCCTGAGTCTTCATCCATTCCCGCCGGCTTCGGAGGTAGAAGGGAACTCGCTTCCCGGCACTGTCGGGACCCTGGCGGTGCTCCCTGACATCTGGTGTCCCTGAGTGGGCACCCCCTGCAGTCAACCTTATAATTAAAGGAAGATTAAGAACCCAAATATTACTTGGAGACATGATCCTCATGTAATTGTATTACCTGAACCTAAGAAAAGAAATTGAAGCCATTTTACCACTCAGTGAAATCCTTCAAAGAGATCTAGCAGTTTTCTCAGGAGAAATATCATTATGCAGCTGGAAAATCCTGGAAATTTCTGAAAAGGACCCCTTTTGAAATTTCCACCATTGTCCGCTCTTCACCCATTCCTGATGCTTCAGTGAATTATACTGATGGTTCCTCATGAGGAAGGGGCAGAATTACTGATCCTTTCATTGACCACTACTGTACAAGCAAATTATAAATCTGCTCAACAAATGGAACTAGCCACCCTGATACATTTACTATGCCATATATCTGGCCCATGATATAGTGATATGGTGAGTGATTCTGCATATGTAGTTGGTTTATTTCCTGGAATTGTCACTGCTTCTTTAAATGCCAATAATCCTATAATTAAGGAGCTACTCCAGAAACTACAAGATCTCCTCTGAAAAAGAATATTCCCTATATACATCTCTCACATCCGTTCTCATAGCTGGCTCCCGGGCTGATGGTTCAAGGAAATGAAGCAGCACATCTCTTGGCAGCACCAGTATTTAAATCAGCTGAAGAAGAGCACCAGCTTCTACATACAAATGCCCACCACCTTCATGTACACCATGGCATCCCATAGAGACAACCTAGACAAAATGTCCGTAATTGTCCCGCCTGTGCTCCTTTACATTGTACAGCCCATATGGCCGGAGCTAATCCTTGAGACTTTCAGACAAATGAGTTATGGCATATTGATGTTACACATACTAACCTATTCCCCAACAAACCTTTTCTTCATTGACACTTATTCTTGTTTCATATGAACTGTTCCTATGACTTCTGAAAAAGCTAAATCTGCTTGTTACTTTTTACTTCAGTGCTTCTCTGTCATAGGTGTTCCCCATACCATAAAAATAGATTAACAGTCCTGTTTACACTAGCAAAACCTTCAAATGCTTTTGCGAAGAGTGGCAAAACAAACATATTACAGGAATTCCATATAATTCACAAGGACAAAGAATTGTTGAATGTGTTCACAGGAGGATTAAGACTCAGTTATTAAAGTAACAAAAAACAAGTATGCCTCCAATGGATTCTTTATCTGTAACATTATTCACCTTAAAATTACTAAAATTTACCTCAAGGAGATCCCTACACCACAACTGAACTACACTTCCAAGAAAATATGCAAACTTAAAAACTGTCAATTCACCTATCTGGGTGAAAACTGATGATAAATTGTTTGCAAGTCACCTCCTCATTCGGGGAAGAGCTTATACTTTCATTTCTACAGATGATAAGCCAGTCAAGAAACTCTGGGTTCCTCTGCGACTTGTCAAGACTAGAATTCTCCAAGAATCAGAAAACACCTTTAAGTATAAAGCTTTAAATTTTAAATTGCAAACTGCTGTTTAAACCTTCTGGTTTGGTTCCTTTTAATAATGATCTTGTTTTGCAGCCTGTTGATCATAGTTCATGTCTCATAATAATGATCTTGCCTTGCAGCCTGTCGATGTTTTAGCTGGAGATAAACCCTTTCCTTCTTATGTAATGCAAAAAAAAAAGAGTAGTTTCTAAGTGTTTAATGTGTGTTAATCTTTCCTTGCTGCGTTGGAGTGAGTTTAAAGGTGAGGGCAGATGACTAACCTTCAGGAAGAAGGTATTTTGAAAGAATTTTTAAGGTTTTTATGTATAGGAATGACTAATGAAGAAGTTTTTTTAATGCTTTGAAAAAAGGCTTAAAACTTAAAAAAAAGTGGAAAAGGGTGAATTCTGAGCATGGTGCTCTTTGTCAAAATGTTTCTAGGATTAATTATAGTTCCTTTTTTAATGTTTTTGCTCAGAGGTATTTACAGAAAAGAACTTGGCTGTTACAAATTCCTTCTATGATGTTTAATGTTTTGAACTTTCATCACAGTACTCATTACAAAAACGTTTGTTAAATCAATGAAAAAAGTTTTTCTAATGATTCTGTTCACAGGATGAGATTTTGGAATGCAATAGATCTGTGCTACAGTGCTCAATACTCTGAGACTCCTAAAGCAGTGCTCACTAAAAATTTAATAATTTACAAAATGATTTTTTCTAATGTTCTATTCACAGAAAAAGATACTTTCTCACCATCTTATTTTCCATCTTTATATCCATGAAGTGCTTGATTTATTACCACTTATCACCATTCATCAGCTCTGTCGCTGACCTACTAGACTCATCAATTTTGGATTCATCAATTCTCATACTTATCTCACCTCCACATGCGTTGGAACTTCTTTACGTTCTCTCCATCCCAGACTTGG
Source organism: Cryptotis parvus (assembly GCA_021461705.1). Taxonomy (NCBI): domain Eukaryota; kingdom Metazoa; phylum Chordata; class Mammalia; order Eulipotyphla; family Soricidae; genus Cryptotis; species Cryptotis parvus. The sequence continues at coordinate 98,138 of JAJIBD010031406.1, forward strand.
ATTCCTACCAAAGCTCTAACACCTCTATTTGTGACTAATCTTGGAAAATGTTTTCATCTCACCTAAGATTAAGTTACAGGTATGGTTACCGGCGCCAGTGTTCTCTTGCTGAAGATCCCTTGCAAGATACTTGATCCACTGTTCCAGGTATCTGCTCCAGTGCTCAAAATGTTTGTTCAACTATTCCTGAGACTTGATCCAGTGTTCCTGACAATTCAACAAGTTCCTGATTGCTGCTCTCCAGTCTTTCATTCACATGATCAATGCTGTTTCTGTTCCAGAAGTAGTCCCTCAGACTTTGTTTCAGACATGCGACTTTACTTAAAATATGGCAAATTGACTCTCACTAATTATGCACAGTGCAAACTACAGTCCTTATAATCAGATAGCTAGAAACACTTTGTCACAAACTTTGCTTTGGGTCTAGAAACAAGTTAGGATCCTGAAGTAACATGTAATATCAATCTGTAATTGAAAATGTTCCTTTTTTAATTTTCTGTATGTTTTAGCCCAAAATTTGTATTTTTTTTCAGTTTTATTTTAGTAAACTAAACAGGCAGAGTTGTTGGGCGACACACCCTGCTTTAAGCTTCAGCTACACTTGGCTTGCAGTCCCTCCCAGGTCAGCTAAAGAGGTTTTGAATCAGCTCTGGCACCTATAAAGCCAAAAGGCCCACCTAAAGTGCTGCATTTCAATAGAGTTGTTTATGTTCCTTATCTCTAAATAGCCCAGCCCAGGATGGGTCAGGCTGGGAAGTTTTGGCAGATTTCTATCTATAAAATAAGCTGGGAGAAAGGAGAAGTCCTTCTTTGCCATTTTAGCTTCCCTTGGCTTCTGCCTCTCCATTCTCTGTTGGGCTTCAGCACGTGGTGGCAACCATCTTGGCCTACACGTGACCAGGGACCAGCTGGGAACCCAAAATCTGGGTTTTTTTTCATGTTCTTGGGTTGTATATCAGAACCTGTGAAAGTAAAGCCTTTTAAAACTGCACCAGATTCCTGAATTTTCATCCATTCCCTGCTGGCTTTGGAGGTAGAAGGGAACTTGCTTCCTGGTATTGATGTGGACCCCAGCGGCTCCCCAATAAGTATCTTTATAGGGACTGCATTGAATCTGTATAAAGCTCTAGGGAGTATTACCATTTTGATAATGTTAATTTTCCCAATTTATGAGCAGGGAATGTATTTCCATTTCCTCAGGTTCTCTTTTAATTCTTGTAGCAACGTTTTGTAGTTTTCTTTGTACAGATCCTTTATATTCTTAGTCAAACTGATTCCTAGGTATTTGATTTCCCATGACACAATTGAGGATGGGATTGTTTCTTTAATATTCTTCTATTCTCTTTCATTATTTGCATATATAAAGTCACTGACTTTTGGGTATTGATTTTGTACCCGTCACTCTACTATAGGAATTTATTATTTCTAGGAGCTTTTGGTAGAGAATTTAGGGTTCTCTATGTATAATATCATGCAAATAGTGACAGCTTGACTTCTTCCTTTCCTATCTTTATGCCCTTAATGTCCTTTTATTCCCTGATTGCTGTGGCTAATACTTCCAGTACTATATTGAATAAAAGTGAGAGTGGGTAACCTTGTCTTGTCCCCAATCTTAGGGGGAAGACTTTCAGTTTTTCCCTGTTGAGAATGATGCTCACTGTGGGCTTGTATGATGTTCTATTATGTTACAATGTAATCAATAATATGATGCTCTTCTTTGGAGGAAGTATTGACTTTAAGAACAATACCCTCTAGGTCCAATTCAAGTTGCTACAAATGGAGCAATTTTATCCTTCTTTATGGATAAATCCCAGGAGGCCCAATCTTTTTCTATATCAGACCATCAACCATCCAGGGCCCACAGGGCAGAGACCTGTGTGTAGACAAGTATATCCCTTTCTTTACCTACTTTCAGCACTTAGTTCCTGTCCTAAGTGATCATTTCCAATCATTATTGTCATTCGAATCTTTCATGTGTATAATTATTTATTGATCACACATTATCCCTGGGATGGGAAGAGGGGAAGCTGACCCATAGTGGAGTTTTAAACCCAGCCCCACTCACTGCTGTGAGGTGACTAGGAGGCTAAGGAAATCTCACTTCAATGAATGGAGACGTTACTGGTGCCCCCTCGAGCAGATCGAAGAACAATGGGAGGACAAGTGAAGTGACACAAGTGATGGACAAATGTATTTGTGTGTGTTGCGTGTATTGTGTGTGTAGGTATGCTATCTTCTTCATTCAATTATAAGTTGATAGGAATTTTTTGTTGTTTGTAGTTCTTGTCACTTTTAAACAATGCTGACTGCAGTAAACAGGAGTGTGCACATTACTTAAAATTTTTGTTTTATGAGTAAATTCTGGAGAGGAATAAATGGAGAATTCAGAATTTTAATTTTTCAGAAATCTACATTTCTTTTTTAATTTTCTTTCTTTATAAAATGTTTATTAAAGAACCAATATTTACAATGTTAGTCATATTTGAATTTTAGGCATGCAATAATTCAACACCAAGGTATATTTTGTGATATGGAATAATAACTATTTTCACAGGTAAGATGATATTTCATTATTGTTTTATTTGAAACCCCATTAAACATGAAATAATTAATAATTTTGTATGATTTGGGGTCAAAAGACAAAGGGCACATCATTCTTATCCTAAGTTGTGATAATTATTTAAAGACCTATACTTCCCTCATATTGTTACCATTTCTCTTGGGAATGAAGTAAGAAACCTGCTTTACCATCTTAGTTTGGGTTAGGGCCCATTGTTTGCTCACTTGTGTATGAATTAAAGGGAATCTTTTTATATCAGTTTAATTCAGCCATTAAGTTTCTTTAATTCTTCAAAATAATCTATTAACAATACTTGAACATGGCTTACATTTGAGACTCAGAGAACATGGATATAGTGGAATTGGATCTAGCAAGGAGTTGTCTTAGGCAATCTTGTTCAAAGAATAGCAAATGGTGAAAGATTTATGGGTGATTTTAGGTACATTGTTAGAGTATGTTTTAAATTAATATTTAAAAATTCATAGCTTAACATTGTTCATGAATCTCTAGAGCCAAAATATCACTGTTACCGATATCTATTCCTGAACTACACTTTGTTGTTATTGTTTTATTTTGTTTTTTGGATTTGAGACCACACCTGGTGGTGTTCAGGGGTTACTCCTGCCACTGCATTCAGGAATTACTCCTGGAGATGCTTGGGAGACCATATGGGATGCCAGGGATTGAACCTTGGTCAGCCGCTAGCAAGGCAAATGCTCTACCTGCTGTACTCTGACCCCTGAACTACTCTTTACTATTTTTTTAATTTTCAATAACAATTGCTTGATTTATATTCTATATTTACTTTGTTATAGTTTGCTGATATCTCAGTTGAGAAATCATTAATTAACTCATGTCTACAAAGCATAGGCAGACCACTTCCAGGTATTTTGACTAATAGTTCATCCACAAGTAATTTCACTTTGTGAGCTCATGCTGCTTTACTCCAAGTACTCTACCCAGTTAACTGAAGAAATAATGACACAAGTGGATGGTACCATCTGAGGCAGAGAAAATTGCATATTTTGCTACATATTGCACAAATACATACAAAAGACCAAGCATTACTAGAAATAATTGGGAAGAGTTGATTAAAGGAAAAGGAGAAATTAAAGGCAAGACTATTAGTAATAATAGAGATAATTTTACCATTTAATGAGATGGGAAAGAATAAAATAGCTCAGGAAGTTATAGTAAGACAGTTACTTAGAACATGACAGTTAAGAGATGCCTAGAACATTTATAAAAAGTGCTACTGGATTTAGAAGAGTGAGACTTGGTGTTAGAGATAGAGTTGTATGTTAATTTAAAAAGCAATAAAATTCTCTTTGGGGAGGTGGTAGAGATCACAGAAAAGAAGTTGAATGCATAAAATTTAAAAACAATTCTAGAATCAAACTATAAACGTTCTGAAATATTTACCAGTCAGAGAGGAAGTTCATTCAGCAAAGGAGATAAAGAACAAAATAGAAGAAAAAGCAAGATTTTGTGATATGGAAATGAAGAGGGAAAATTTTTAGTGCATAATTTATAAATGCTACAGAGAATATTACTGAAGAGGGCAAAAGTTGTCCAGATGAACATTTATGATTCAAAGGTGAGAGGGCAGACTGCTTAAGGAATGAAAGGAATATGAAAAAATACTTTGTGTGGGCATATACAGAAATTTAAAGTATTTCTGTGAAAGGGATCAAAGATGAAATGTTAATTATAGGGAGATTTAGGATTGAGAGTGAATGTTTATATTTTAACAAGAGAAGTATTTTCTTCTCTTGTTAAAGAGCATATCAGTAGAAAAGTGGGAATCAGATAAATAGAAGAAAAAATCAGTGCAAAGAGAAAGATATGTCTACAAAGTATAGACGTGAACCTTCTAACATTTCAGTCAACCCTGTTTCGCATATACTATTATGGTCCCTAAATTCTTTTTTTTAAATATTTTATTATACCACCATGTGATATACAATTACAAAGATGTTCATGTTTGGGTTTCAGTCATACAGTATTCCAGCACCCATCCCTCCACCAGTGCCCCATCTCCCACCACCAATGTCCCCTCTTCCCTCCCCCTCCCCCAGCCTGCCTCTATGGCAAGTTCTTTATCTCTTCTCTCTCTCTCTTTCTTTCTCTCTTCTCTTACACATTGTGGATTGCAATACATACATTGAGAGATTATCATGTATATCTTTTCTCCTATATTCAATGCTCAGTTCTAGGCTGGCATTATCACTTTTGACAAATATTAGCACACTGTTCCCTTCTCTGTCTCACCTAACCTCTGATTCCCACATGTCCGTGGTAGATTCCACCTTTTTTTTTAATTGAAAGATGCTCATGTAGAGTCTTGGTTCCACAGGGTCCCAACACACACCCTCCACCCAAACCCATCTCCCATCACCAATGTCCCGCCCTCCCCCTCCCACACCCCCCAACCACCTTGCGGGCTCTACATGTCATTTCCTTCCTCTCTATATCTCCCTCCCAACAAACTTTCCTGCTCTTCGTGGAATGCAGTGCACCAAAAGACATCACTGTTTCACCACCCTAGTGGCGAACACCACCCTAGTGGGGCTCGAACTGGTTTTGCTCTGTTCCTCTGGTCGTGAGGCAGTTTCCCCAGTGTCCGGACAACGAAAAATCGTGGCTAGTGTGATGGATGAGTCTCATCCGGCTGTTTCCGGGACCCCCGGAGGCGACAGGCCCACTCCCAAAGCCCATCTGCCCTCCTCGGAGTTCCATGGTCAGCTAAGGCCCGGCGCGAGCCGAGCCCAGCCTCCCCAGCCGTCTGCAAGACCCTGGTCCCTAAATTCTTAATTCCTTGTGATATTGTAGCAAATTTTGCAAAAATCTGTTAGCATTTTACAGTAGTGGCAACCTCATGCATCTCATATGAACTTAGCCTTTTGATCACATCATTTTCCCTTGCGCTTGACTGAATCTCATGCTGTTTGTTCACCATGACTTTAGCATATAAACCCACTGTTAATGTTGTGAATAAGAGATTACATTAAGTGATTGACCTGAAAATAAAATTAAAAGTGATTTGGACTGTAAAACCAGAGAATCAATTATGACTTTTGCTCACCAGTCAAGTATATTCCACTCCACCAGAACTACTATCTTGAATAACAAAAACAAATTGGTGAAACCATTTAAAGGATATGATTCACTGAGAACATTGAAACTGAATTTTTTAAAGAATATATATGAAATATGTAGACATTTATAACTCACCAATTGAAGACCAAGCCCAATATTTTTCTCTCTTCAGCACCAGGATAATCACATCTGAAGGGAAAAAAAAGAGCAATAATGAAGTAATCTATGGTTCTTTTTCCAGAACATATCTCTGTTCTATTACATGATTCATGAACTGTAAAGACCTCAGATAGGTAAATGGAAATAGATCTAGAGCAAAGGTGTAAGATTGGCAAAAATATTTTGTCTATGCAATAGGAAAGACACACAATAAAGGTAAGGATATTAGGTAGGATAATCAGTTACATCTTGAGAAAATAAAGGAATTCCATTTGGACAAAGGAGGAAGAAGCTACATGTATCAACATCTAGAAGAGTTTCCATGGAGGCCAAAACAAATTTTCTCTTTGAGGATGAAACATATCAGTTCCTTACAGAAGACATATCAACGGGAACCAAAATACTCACCAAATTATTGTTGCCAGAATTTTTCTAAGTGTTGTAGATCCAAGTACTTCAAAGACCCAACTGGAAACACAGTTCTGGTTTCCAGTGTGGAGAACAGAGTCACATTGCTTTAAGGTTCTCTTTCAAACACGCTATTTAAAATAACATTAAAATAACAAGACAAAGCTTAAGACTTACTATGTACTGGTAATGCTATAAACACACACATCATTATTCCATTATAACTCATAATAGAACTCTAAAATTGGGGTATTACTTTCTTTACACTATTGAGGAAATTATGGCTTGGAGAAGCAAGTGTGTAGTCAGAATTGTTTGAATTTTGACCACTATAATTTTAGCACTTTTGTGTGTTTGTGTATGTGTGTGTGTATGTCTGTGTGTCTGTGAAGTGGGGTCTTAGGGTAGATAAATTAAGCAGTAACATATTCTTCTCAACTTGGACCTAAAAGACAGACTATTTGTGTATGTTATGCATTTCTCTGGAGTTTAGTACAGCATAGAAATAGACCTTAATCTTAGAACACAAATTTTTAGCATTAGCAATAGTCTCAGAGTACATTAAAGTAGAATTCATAGAGGAGCAGTAATTATTCCACGGTCAGAGGAAAAGCTATTTTATTAAGTTTAGTCAAGTGTCTACAACCATGGAAAGTGACGACCCCTGGACATGCAACAACAACAACAATAAAGGGTGTGGAAGGGGAAAAAAAGTAAATGAAATAATGTTTTACCAAATGAATGAAGAAATCACTAACAAAACAGGGTTAGGAAAGGGATATATCTCAAAGAATGTAAGAAGAGACTGAAAGCAAGAGACAGAAAAAATGTCAAATGACTATAATGTTGTAATAAGGTGCTAATAATATTTTTAAGAGAATCAGAAGATGAGAAACTTGACATTGTTAAATGCAGTTTTTAAACTGCTTGCTCACTCAGTAATCCTGCTACAAATGCATAGTTCTTAGATGACACATAAAGCACCGTTATATATCATAAATAAGAAGGAAAAGACCAGTGAACTTGAAATTACAAAATACGCCATATAAGAATTGTTGGATTAGATTAGAGAAACTGTTTTTACGACCAAGCTATGTGAGAACACTATATATTAAGGAGCCTAAACTACCTACACTCAGTAGAAAAGAAAAAGATAAAATGACAGGTAAACTGAAGCAAAATATCTTTATTATATGGGTAGTCTTATATTTCTCCTCATAAGGAAATATTTCAAATTTCTACCATGTTAAGACTACAATTGAGGCTTCAAAATAAAAGTTAATTAGACTCTGCTTGTCAGATGATATTATCTGGATAATACTAGGATAATGGGAGAGAACATGTGATACATTGTAGCAAGAAGGGAACATTAAAGATGAAAATTAGCAGAGAAATAGGTGACATACTTTAAAAGATGTTTTCAATGCACTTTGTAAGACTTATAACACTTGCATTTCTGCATAGAATATATTTTTTAGTTTTAATATGTTGTAATAAAATATTACATTTTTGGTTTGTGAAATAGAGAACACGAGATTTTTTCATTTAAAAAATCTAAAAAGTATACCATTAATGGCAATAAAAGTTATCATATACACAATATTTTCTTGTAGTTATCTCTTGCAGTTAAAGTGTTCATTTAAAATGTCATGAAACTAGATTGAGAAATCTGTAGTTGTTCATAATATATTCAAATATTTAGTTCTAAACAAAGCAAAGACAATGAAGATAATACAAATATGAATATGCTGTGAGTACATTATCAAGTGCTATGATAGAAAGTTACTGAAATGTATTTGCCTTCTGCAATTTCAAGAAAATTTTTGTTAAAATATCAAAGTTTATTCTTTGTTCTGTTGAAGTCAAACTTAAGATTGATGTTCCTATATTTTATGATATATAAAATTTTAATGAAGCAAGTATGTAAGGTCTTATAATATTTTACAATCAGGATAAATATTTTCCTCATATTATTATTTTGCTTAAAATAACTTCTCTCTCTTCTCAGTTATTGGTCCTACAATAGTACAACAAATATATTTCAAATTACCTATTGTACAATACATAGAACATGACATACTTTGCTTTTTATTAACTTTCCAGAAGCGAGAACCATCGTGATGACTACTTAACTTTGATTCTTTTTGTCTGTTTTGTTTTAGGACTATGCCCAGTGATATTCAGCAGTTACTCCTGACTCTGTCCTCTGAAATTACTCTTGACAGTATTCAGGGCACCATATGGGATGCAAGATATTTAATCTGGGTCAGCCACATAAAAAGCAAGCAATTTGGCTGATGTGCTGTTGCTGCAACCCATCACTTGATCACTTGATATCCCGTTATTCATCGATTTGCTTGAGCAGGCGCCAGTAACATTTCTATTTGACCCTATCACATGCCAGTGTAGCCCAATAGCATCTGGTTGCTTCAGGAATACGAAGAGTCTCAAACCGTTCCTTCAAGGTCTTGATGAAGAAGTCTAACCATCTTGTAGGTGGGCGGTCACGTGATCTTTTGACATCAGGTATACCTGGGATATACACTTCCAGGTATACCACCAAATATATTACATTAGTTTATCTTGTAAATTAATATAATATTTACATATCTATTTATCTGACCAACAGCCTGAAAAGCATGCACAGTATTTCAAGCACCAAACAAGTTTTTCTTGTTGTCTCATAAAATCAACATGTAAAGCCCTTTAATCTCAGAAATACCCAGTTTTTCTCACTTCTAACGATAGTCTGCTTGTTTATTGAATTCAAAAGTTGGCTTACATGCAATGTGTTAGAGAAGGGAGGGAAGGAGGGAAAGAGACAGAGACAGAGAGAGAGAAACAGGACAGAGAAACAGAGACAGAGAAACAGACAGAAAGAGAGAGAGAAACAGAGAGACACACACAGAGAGAGAGAGAGAGAGAGAGAGAGAGAGAGAGAGAGAGGAAGTATCAACCATGGAAGCAGGTTGGGCAAGCGGGGAGGAAATCTGGGGACGTTGGTGGTAGAAAACGTGCACTAGTGGAGGGATGGGTGCTGTAATACTGTATGACTGAAACCCAATCATGAACATCTTTGTAATTGTATATATCAATGTGGTATTATAACATATCTTTTAAATCAACAAAAGAAGTTGACTTACACAGAGCATATTAGTAAATGCTTGTAAAAATATTTATCAAGGTTCAAATTACAAAATTGTAATATATTTAAAATGTACCACATTATCAGTAACTAACATTGAATTTATATATGTATATATGCATATAACATATATGCATTCCCATATATTAACCTTATTTTTTTTTTGAAATATTTCATCCTTCCTAAAAAGTTCAATTATATAATGTACTTTTATAACTATACATTAAATTTGCATATATTATTCATCTGCAGATTTAGCTGAAATTTTTGTAACCTATTATCTAGTTCTCCATATTTTCCCCACCCACCAATTCCTGACAACTATTATTAACTCTGTATCTGAGTTTAACGTAAAAAAAATTCTCCAAGTATAGGATTGGGTTCGCACCTCAGTGGTAAAGTGAATCCTTCGCATATATGAGGCCTAGAATTGATCCTTATATATAAAGATCACATATATAAGTGAGTATTTACACATAGTTTTGTCTTTTACTGACTTAATTTCATTTAACATAGCTTTGAGTTGATTTTGGCATATATAAAAATGGAGTCACCTTCCATTATTTTATATGTAGCAATCCAGATTTTCAGCACCAATTTTGAAAGCAGATTTTTCCCGCTTTTATATTCTTTTTTCCTTTGCTTACAACTAATATGCCATATACATGATCTATGTTTTCATTTAGTTTCTTTCTTTGGTTGGTTTTGGGCTACATCTGGCAGTGCACAGGGCTTGCTTTTTTTTGTAGTTTTTTTTTGTTTGTTTGTTTTTTTTTTTTGTTTTGTTTTTTTTAAATTTTTTTATTTTTACAATTACAAAGATATACAATTAAAAAGTTCATATTTGGGTTTTGGTCATACAGTGTTCCAGCACCCGTCCCTCCACCAGTGCCCATCTCCCACCACCAATGTCCCCGGTTCCCTCCCCTTCCCCAGCCCACCTCCATGGTAGGTTCTTTATTTCTTTCCCTTTCTCTCTCTTTCTCTTTTCCTTCCCTTCCAGACTATGGATTACAGAACATACATTAAAAGGTTGTCATGTGTATCCTTTTGCCTCTATTTAATGCTCAGTTCTAGGTTGGCATTAGTACCCTCGACAATTATTAGCACACTGTTCCATTTTCTGTATTACCTAACCTCTGAGTCCCACACGTTTGTGATAATTTCTACCTTTGACAAGACCTCCTGATATATGTTTCACTTGACCTTGGATATTGGTATCATAATATGTACCTATATATTTATGTTATGCAGATAAATGCAGTCATTCTGTATCTGTCTCTCTCCTTCTGGCTAATTTCGCTCAACATAATCTTCTCCATGTCCATCCATTTACAGGCAAATTTTATAGCTTCATTTTTCCTAACAGCTGCATAGTATTCCATTGTGTAGATGTACCAAAGCTTCTTTATCCAGTCATCGATTCTAGGGCACTCTGGTTGCTTCCAGATTCTGGCTATTGTGAATAATGCTGCTATGAACATAAAAGTAGGGATGGTGTTTCCGCTGCGTATTTTTGGTTTCCCAGAGTAGATTCCCAGGAGTGGTATGACTGGGTCAAATGGGAGTTCAATTTCTAGTCTTTGGAGGAATGTCCGTATTGTTTTCCAGAAAGGATGTACCAGCCGGCATTCCCACCAACAATGGATGAGTGTCCCCTTTTCGCCACATCCACGCCAGCTATTGTTGTTCTTGCTCTTTTGAATATGTGCCAGTCTCTGTGGTGTAAAGTGGTATCTCATTGTTGTTTTGATTTGCGTCTCTCTGATGATTAGTGATGATGAGCATTTTTTCATATGTTTTTGGCCATTCGAATTTCTTCCTTGCTGAAGTTTCTGTTCATTTCTTCTCCCCATTTTTTGATGGGGTTGTTTGTTTTCTTCTTGTAAAGTTCTACCAGTGCCTGATATATCCTGGATATTAACCCTTTATCAGATGGGTATTGGGTGAATATTCTTTCCCATTCTGTGGACTGCTTTTGTATCTTAGTCACTGTTTCTTTTGAGGTGCAGAAGCTTTTTAGTTTCATGTAGTCCCATATGTTTATCTTTTCTTGTAGTTGCTTTGTTAGTGATGTTTCACCTTTGAAGCTAGAGCGATAGCCCAGCGGGTAGGGGCGGTTGCCTTGCACGCTGCCGCCCATGCTGGCCCGGGTTCGATCCCCAGCATCCCATATGGTCCCCCAAGCACCGCCAGGAGTAATTCCTGAGTGCAGGGCTTGCTTTTGATTCAGAGTTCAGAAATCGCTTCTGGTGGCTCCGGGAATCACATGGGTTGCTGTAGTCACACCCAGATCTGTTGCTGAAAGCAAATGTCCTACCCACTATACCATTGCTTGGGCCCCATGTGCTTATTTTTATGTAACATTGTGTGCTATTTTTTAGTTAATATTGTGCTATTTTTCACATCCAAAAACAGTAAGAACAACCAGTGCTGGCGTGGATGTGGGGAGAAAGGGACTCTGATCCACTGTTGGTGGGAGTGCCAACTGGTCCAGCCCTTTTGGAAAACAATATGGGCATTCTTCAGAAAACTAGATATTGAGCTCCCATTTGATCCAATAACAGCACTCCTGGGAATATACCCAAGAGACCAAAGAACACATAGCAGAAACACTATCTGTACTTCTTTATTCATCTCTGCGCTATTCACAATTGCTAGATTCTGGAAACAACCTAAATGCCCAAGAACAGAGGACTGGATAAAGAAACTGTGGTTCATCTACTCTATGGAATACTATGCAGCTGTCAGAAAAGACGAAATTATGAAATTTACGTATAAATGGATGGACATGGAGACTATCATGCTGAGTGAAATTTGTCAGAAGGAAAAGGACAGATATAGAATGACTGCATTCGATAATAGGATATAAATAGATACCAGTGTTTTACTAAGTGTGGGAAATGGTAATGGCAAATTAAAACTCACCATTGAATATACACAAAAAGACTTAAGTGATAAACTCTAAATATCTGCAGGGCTAGCCACAATGTGTAAAACAAGAGGGAGAGAGATGCAGAGACAGAGAGAGAGAAAGATAGGAAATGGGGCTACCTGCTATTGAGGCAGCCTTGGGGTGGGTGGGAGGGGTGGGGTACATTGGTGGTGAAATGGGGCACTGGTGGAGGGATGGGTGCTGGAATACTGTATTACCAGGAACCAATTTTGAACACCTTTGTATGTCTCACGGTGGTACAATAAAAATTTTAAAAATATTGTGTTATTTTTTATTATTAAAGTTTCAGAATATAGCTCAAAATAGGAATTGTTATTCCTCTGATATTTATTCTATATCAAAATTGCTTTGATTTTTCAAGATCTTTTGTGATGTTACACAAAATTTAGGATTTTTATTCTTTCTTTAAAAAAAATATTGACATGTGACAGGAATTTCTTTGAATCTGTAGATAGGTTTGGATGGTATGGGATATTTTAATAATCTTATTTTTGCATTCCATTAGAATTGACTATTTTTCTAATTGTATGTTTCTTCTTTGATATCTTTAGTCAGTTTTAAATTATCATTGACATGTCTTTTAATGTATTGGTTAAGTGAATACAAATGTTTATATACATTTTCATGCTATTGAAAATGAAATAATTTCCTTAATTTCTTTCCAATACTTTGTGATTAGTTTATAGAAATGCCAGCTTTGCTGTTGTTGTTTTTGATTCACTGTGAGATTCAGTTACAAGGCTGTTCATGTTCAGGTTACAGTCATACAATATTCGGACACCCAACCCTCAACCGGTGTACATTTCCCACTACAAATGTCCCTTTGTTCCCTCCTGTTGCACTTCCACCCTGCCTATCTCTGTGGCAGGCTCTTTTCTTCTTCTGACTCCCTCTCTCCCCATTGGGCATTATTGTTTGCCATACAGATACTGAGAGGTTATGATGTTCGTTCCTTTACATACTTTCAGCACACAGTTCTTATTCAGACTGATCAATTGCAATTATCTTTGTCATGGTGGTTCCTTCCCTATCCTAACAGCCTTTCCTCAATCACTTAAAGCAGGCTTCCAAGCATGGACCAATCCTCCTGGCCCTTGTCTCGAATGTCCATGGGTAGTGGTTTCATATTATGTTTTTTTAATTCGACAAATAAGTGCAATCATATTATCTGTCCCTCTCCTTCTGACTCATTTCAGCATGATATGCCCCTTTTCCACCCATTTATAAGTGGATTTCATAACTTCATTTTTCCTAACAGCTGCATAGCATTCCGCTTTTGTAGCAGTTCCAAAGTTTCATTAACCAGTCGTCTGTTCTCGGGCTTTCAGGTTGCCTACAGATTCTAGCTATTGTGAACATTGAAACTGTGGCTTATTTTTTGTGTATTGATTTTCAGTTCTAAAACTTTATTGAGATAATTCACTGGTTAAATAATTTTTGATGGAGTCTTTCATTGATATTGCAATTTACACATTTTTGTAATATGTCCATTAATAAATTATTATAATTATGCTTGAATCTTTATTAACCTTTATACTAGCCTTGTAAGTGATTTATTAAATACCATGACAATATTTTAATATTCTAAATTTAATTCTATTCTTTATTTTTATAAATAAATAGAATCTATTTAATTCTATTCTTTAATTCTTTTTCAGTGAGTTTCATGTAATCATATTTTATCTATTACTAAATTTTAACCCTGTATTTAATCTTGAACATCTCCTTTCAATGTTTGTGGTAAGACAACTGTAGTGCTGAGTTGTTTTCTTTAACTTTTTTTTATAAAGGAAAACTTTTTTTTCTTACAACTCTGAAAGACAATTTTCCCAGGTTAAATATTTTTATTGTCATGTTTATTTTTCTTTTAGTATTTGTTTCAAGTCATCTCTCTCCCTTCTAACTTATATGATATACACTGAGAACATCTGTTAATACTGATGTGCTAGTTCCTTTATGCATAGCAGTTTTCTTTAATTCTTGCTGCTTCTGAGAGTCTATGTCTATCTTTAACTTGAGAGTGAATCTGGGTGGGTTTCTTTGGATTCTTTTTCTGAATACTCTGAAACTCTTGAATCTGAATATCTGCTTTCCTTGATTAGAAAAGCTTTCTGACATCACCAACCTTTTTGTGGGAACCTATCATGAATAAAGTGATGTTCAAGGAGATCTTAAATATCCTTAATTAGGTTCACTCTATTTTCCTCTTTCTTCTTCTTGCTTCTCTAATTAGAATTCCATTACCTTGTCTTAAAATTTGCTGATTCATATTCTTTATCTAGTTGCTGTTTAACCCTCTATTCAAGTTTTCAATGCAATTATTATTGTTTTTAGCAGTTTAATTTGTTTTTTACTTTTTTTAAAATTTCTGATATCTTCGTTGATATTAGTATTTTGTTTGTGCATTGTTCTCTAGACCTAGGTGAGTAGCTTTATGAAAGGTTTTTGCTTTAGTTTTGTTTTTTGGTGGGACCTATAGGTTGTGATGCTTGACTTTCCTTATATTTCTTCTATACTTTTAGTTTGGGGCCACACCTGCAGTGCTGGGAACTATTCCATCTCTAAGCTTGGGAGTCATTAGCAGTGGTGCTCATGGGAGCATCTGGTTTCAGAGATCAAACCTGGACCTCCTCCATGCAGTCCTTAGAGGTCACTGTCCTAGCAACTTTCACTATGATTTTTTAATTTCCTATCAAATAAAACACTTATGTATTTTATTCATCCCTTTTCTAGGGTTTTATTTTGTTCTTTGGCATGGGGCAGAATGGGGAAACGTATTCATCTACACATTTATTTTAAAGTGCATTTTTCCCTTGATTTTCTCTATAGATGTCTCTGTGTTAGATACAGCAGTCACCTTTCTCAATCTTGACAGGATGTACTTGTATAGGAGATGAAGCTCATCAATCAGCCAGGTCTGAAATGGTTGCTTCTTAAACTTCTGTGATTATCTAGGTCGTGCCTCTATTCTCGGTGTTTTCCAATTGATGAGAATGTGACACGATCCATCAGTGTTTCAAAAAGGATCACGAGCAGCAAAAAGATACAGGTTGTTAGAAGTTAGTCCCTCAGAAAGCAATTGGTAAAATATTCAGGCAAATTACTTACCAGAAGAGAGACTCTGGGAATGAATATTTTTGTTTATTACCTGGTACTGAGCATAGGCCTCTAACCATGATGCTGGATCTTGGGGTGGGGAAGAAATTGATCCTGTGCCCAGTCAAAATCATTGCTTTGCTTTCTATAATTTCTTTAAGTGCTAAACAAATCTATTATTTTTTGCTTACATATCACTTGGTCAGAGAAATCTACCAAAGAAACAACAGATGACAAAAAGCAAAAGAAAATGAGAACTGGTCTACAGAACTGAATTTATCATGGGTGGATTGATGGAAAAATGGAGAGGGAGGGTGTAGAGACAGTGGTGGAGGAAAGAAAACACTTTAGCAGAGGAAAATTGGATACATGAAATTATCATCAACTGTCTTATATATCATGAATCTGAATGCAGCAGTTATGTGTACCTAGGTTTAGAATTCAACATGATGAACGACCTAAAACCTGAGCTGTGCAGGAGGAAGAGAGCAACATAAAATACCCTCAAGAGCATCGAAGAAATAGCTAAATGGAAGAAGAACCTCCAGCTCCCAGCATCTCTATTAATGCACTCTCTCTGCATTAATATATGCCTCAGAGACCTGGACTCTACGAAAGCAGGATGAGAACACTATTCCGGTCTCCCAAAGAGGAATCAAAAGAGCTATGCTTGGAATATCACACCTCACTCAAGTGAGAGAAGGAATCTGGAGTTCTGACCTCCATCGATGATCCAGAGTCAGGGATGCTGTCTCATTTGTCAAGGCATCGGAAATCAGATGGGCTGGACATGTAATGCAATTTGGAGATGACGGCTGGACTAGAGCTGTTACTGACTGGATCCCACGGGATGTCAAAGATCACATGGCCGCCCACCTACAAGATGGTCAGACTTCTTCGTCAAGACCCTGAATGAACAGTTTGAGGCTCTTCGTATTCCTGGTGTAAGCATGCCATTGGGCTACACTGGCATGTGATAGGGTCAAATGGAAATGTTATTGGCTCCCGCTCGAGCAAATCGATGAATAACGGGATGTCAAGTGATCACTTAAAATTTTTTAATCAATACTTTGTTGACTAACATTTGATTAACAGTTTCGTTTCTATGTTGCTAATAGAGAAATCTCTGTAATAAACTTTAATGATTTGTTTGTCTTTTCCAATTTGACCACATAGAATGAGTTGGAAAATATCTTTGCTATTTGGTTTTCTGTCACTTGGAATTAAATATTTATTGATAGGATTGTTTTTAATTAAAACTTCAGTTTTTGTAATAGACATAGAGATATCCAGAGCCTATTACAGAACATTGTGTGTTTCAAGGAATGATTCATTTATTAAAATTGTCGTATTGACATTTTAAAATAATATCACCATGAATATCATACTGTTTGTGATAACTTATTTATTACTAATATTAGTTTTATTGATTCAGAGTTTTTTTGCTATGTCATTATTTTGGTATTTTTTAATATTTACTTTGAAATTTATTTATATAGTTTTATAATATGCAATATATATTTACTGAAGCTTTTCATCTTTTCTAATATGTAAACTTTCTACAAATCTACTACGAAGTAGTGCTTTAATTTCATTACATTCCCCAAAATTTTGTTTTTATTTTTAATCACTGTCAAAGTCAAATCTATATAATTTTCTTTAAATTTATCATTGACACATGGGCACTCTTATGCATATTACTTTAATAAGTAAGACATCCCAGTATTATTTTTGTTGTTGATTTCTAATTTATTTTTAAAGCCATGTTCTGTTTTAGGGCACTTTGACTATGACATGACATTTTGTGGTTTCATCTCATATATACATAGTGTTTGTTGATATTTTGAATTTGTGTTTATATATTTAATCAACCTTGGAACTTTCCCTTCCTTTCCTGTTATTGTTGACTTGGTCTCACACTGGTTGTCAGTGCTTACCCACTTTAGTTATAATGCTCTTTGGGGGAACCAGACATGTCAGATGTGTTGCCCACACATACTTCAGTAGCTAGGGCTTACTGGACATTGCACACTTAGTTGTAATGGTGTCTTGCTTTATTTGTGGTGCTTGCTGGGAATTACATGCTTTGTTGTATGTCCCAAAACCACAAATATCAGGAGAGATGGACTTGCCATGTAGAGTGGTGCTTTGGACTGATCTGGCACTCAGGCCTGCAACAGAAGCATTCCTGATTTTTGAATCTTTTCAACCAATATTGTGTCAAATAGTTTCTATTCCATTTACCTTTCCCTTTATCTTTAGATATTATAGTTCTATGCAGTTTTACTTGCTTTTTACCATAGATCCCTAATTCTCTCTTGACCTACATTTTATGTATTTTGTTACTATTTTTTCAACTATTTGTACTTCCTTAAATACAGAAATATCCTCCTTGTGAACTTTAGGTGTGCTATAATCTCAGCCAGTACATTTTTCATACTTATACATGATATTTTTTATCAAGAATTTAATTTTGGATTTTGATTCATTCCTTTCTTCCATGTCTTTCTTTAAAATACAAGGACTTTCAGAATTTCTAATTATGCGTAATAGAATGCAATCATCTGCATTAACTGTCTTGTTTATGCATTCTAACATCATGTCAGAATGCTTTTATTATTGTATGTCAGATAATATAATACTGATTTTATTAACCCTCACATTATTAAGGCCAGATAATACTGTTTTTATTATTGCATGTCAGATAATATGATATATTCCCTTTCTTAATGCTGGATATTTCTTTTTAAATATAAATATTTTTTAAATTTGTTCAAGAGTGTAGTTATCAGGGAAGTCATATTATAGATCACTATTACTAGTTGGGTCACTGGGCTTGCTTTTTCACTCACTAAACCTTGTGGTTTTCTGTGTTACTTTACCATTATGACCTTTGCAATTTGAAGTTGTTTCTGTTATGTTTTCTGTAGTTAGGGGCCTCTCTTGGGATATTTTTGTATGTTTATGATGAGTTATGGAGTGGTGAAGAAATGCAAGGCCAGGAAATGAAGCAGAGGAGCAGCACTCTTAGTGGTTAGATCATAGGTGTACCTGGAGAGAAGAGTTACTACCTGAACCTAAGAGCATTTCTCTCCCATGATTCAATTTTTAAGCTATTTTTAATTGTTTCATCATTATATCATTTACACTCTATAGCTATTATTCAGAAAGTATTATATAAGCTTATAAAAATATATTATTTGTGATACAAATTTGTTATCTATCTTGTAATATTAATATGTGGTTATTTTAAAACATCAATTAAGATTAAATATTAAATCTTTAGAGTTGATATCATTTCCAAAATCCTTCAATGTGTTATATTTGTATTTTTGGAATAAAGTACTAAGAAATACGACCAGAAATTCTGAAACTGGCTGAAGTGGAAACATGAAGACCAAATTTGTCCTGACACTGAAGTAATTAAAGATAATTGGCTAAAAATATATGTATATACATATATATATACATATGTGTATATATACATATATATATATATATATATAGTGATGCCTAAGGACAATAGTGAAAAGATTATAAGAAACAGTCAGGGTTAACAAGATACATGGAGGAAAATGTGGGCAGACCCCTCTGTGAGATTAAGCTAAAGGACTCTTCAAGGAAGAAGTACCGCTGACCAAGCATGTATAAAAAAGATAAACAAATGAGACTACACGAAACTAAGAAGCTTCACCAATGAAATGGTGACCAAGATACAAAAGAAGCCCTCAGATTGGAAAAAAAATCCTCTATACCTATCTGATAAAGAGTTAATATTATATATATGTATATATATATACATATATATAAGGAATTGGTAGAACTTTATAAGAGAAAAATCATCTAACCTCATCAAAAAATGGAGAGAAAAATAGAGAGAAACTTCCTCAAAGAAATATAAATAGCTAAAAGGTATGCTCTACATTACTAATAATCAGGGAGATGCAAATCAAAACATCAATGATATATCATCTCATACCTCAGAGAATGGCACACATCAAAACAATAATGTTATATCATCTCATACCACAGAGACTGGCACATATTCAAAAGAGCAAGAACAATCAGTTCTGGCGTGGATGCAGGGAGAAAGGGACTCTCATCCATTGTGGGAGTTTAGACTGGTACAGCCTCTTTGGAAATCAACATGGACATTCCTTCAAAAACTAGAAATTGAGCTCCCATTTGACCCAGCAATACCACTCCTGGGAATATACTCTGGGAGGTCAAAAAAAACCACAGCAGAAACATCATCTGCACTCCAATATTCATAGCAGCAATATTCATATAGCCAGATTCTGGAAACAACCTGAGTGCCTGAGAACAGATGACTGGATAAAGAAAGTATGGTAAGTATGTTCTGTAATCCACAATGTGGAAGGGAAGGAAAAGAGAAAGAGTGAGAGAAAGAGAGAGAAAGAGAAAGAGAAATTAAGAAACCTGCCACAAAGGCAGGCTGGGGAGGGGGAGGGAATCGGGACATTGGTGGTGGTAGGTGGGGTCTGGTGGAGGGAATGGGTGCTGGAACAATGTATGACCAAAACCCAAATATGAACATCTTATGAACATCTTTGTAACTGTATATCTCACGGTGGTATAATAAAATATTTAAAAAAATAAAGCCAGAACTATTGAATAAAAAAATAAATAGAAGTAGACCTTGATTTCCCTGTAAAAAAAAAGTATGGTACATCTACACAATGTAATGCTATGCAGCTGTTAGGAAAAACTTAATTATGAAATTTGCCTATAAATGGATGGACATGGAGAGAATCATACTAAGTGAAATTAGCCAGAAGGAAAAGGGAAGACATAGAATGACTGCATTTATTTGTGGTACATAAAAAATTAGCAAGATACTAAAATCCAAGGAAGGCAACGCATGGATTGGGAGGACTTGTCAGTGGGTGAATTTACCACAAGTGTCTGGGAGTTAGAGGTTAGGTAAGACAGAGAAGGGACCAATATGCTAATAATTGTTGGAAATGGTAATACCAACCTAGAACTGAACATTGAATGTAGGCAAAGGGATATACATGATATATCCATAAATGTATGCATTACAGAGTCTCTCAGACATGGGGCAGAGCTGTTCCTTGCTCTCCCTGTGCACAGCCGTTCATGAGGCAGTCGGGAGGCATGGCGGGTTCTAGCCCTGGCCCACCACCTCGGCAGAGCCTCACAACAAGCCAGACCACCACCTTCAGTCCACGGGCGCTGCCATTTTCCACATTTGGACTTCCCTCTCGTCGGAACTCCACCCAGCAGACCAGCCCATCACAGCCAGACTCACACTGCCTTCAAGCAGCTGCGCCGGGTTCATCAATAAATGCTTTATTTGGAGGTGTTTAAAAGAATATGCCTCCAGCTCGGCAAGCCTGGCAAGCTTCTCGTGTTGTATTTGATATGCCAAATTCCAGTAACAATTACATTAGGTCATTCCGATGACCTAATATAATGGCTTGAAGCTCTTTATGTTCCTGTAGCAAGCTGATGCCCTTGGCTCTACTGGCATGAGACAGGACATATGGAGATATTACTGGTGCCCGCTCTAGCAAATAGATGATTAATGGGAAGATCATGATCGTGATTGTATGCATTACGAGCAGCAATGTGTAAGATAAATGAGGGGTAGGAAGTAGGTGGGGGGGTGGCAGAAGGGAAACTGGGAACATTGGTGGTGGTAAATGCACATTGATGCAAGATGGGTGTTGGAACATTTTACACCTGAAACCCGACACAAACAACTCTGTAACTGTGTTCCTAATGGTGATTAAATAATAGAAAAAAATTAAAAATATATAAATAAAATCATAGCAACAAATCATCATAAAAAATCACTTTATACAACCATACAGGGAGAGGCTCCCTTTTTATTTGGCCTGATTTATGGTCTACAATAGATTTTAGAAATAAAGTTTCCAGAGCCTTCCAGAGAGCAACCTTTTTCAAAAAGAACAGAAAGCAACTTTCCCAAACGTACCAAAGTCAACTACTCTCTTTTTGAATCATTTCATAAATTTCTGAGGAGTTCTATCAGCTACTTTAGGTAGCACTGATCTACGAGAAATCAGGAAAATTAAAAATTGTTTCAATAGCTACCATTCTGACCCAGTTTTTTTTTAATTAACCAGAGAAGAGATCTATAAGTAAGCACTCTTCTATAACTTTTAGAAGAGTTTTAGGAAGCTTGTAATTTAATGTAGAGGCAACTCAACACCATCAAAACAAGATGAGAGAAAAAATACTAAAACATTAATGTTCTCAAGATGAAAACAACTGTTCAATTTAACTTGATGAGCTACTGTATCACTTTTAAAAATAATCAAGTTTTTGGTAAAATAACAGTGGAGAAATTAAAAGCTTTAGCATTTCTGAGTTATAAAAAAATTATACAACTTAGGAAATTATACATGTTTTTATTAGGAGTAGTTTTTGAGTAGAAGTACTGCCAGTTGTATATTAAATGCTTCAGTGAGGCTACTCCCAGCTACTATTTCTTAGTAGTCATTGTGATGTTCTGAAGCTTTGACAGATATACCTATTTTTTTGTCTGTTTTGGTCACACCCTGTGATGCTCAAGGGCTATTCCTGGCTCTTCACTCAGGAATTACTCCTCGTGTTGCTGGGGGAACCATATGGGATGCCAGAGATTGAACCCAGGTCAGCTGCTTGCAAGTCAAATGCCCTACCCGCTGTGCTATAGCTCCAGCCCCAATTTTTTTTTAGATATACCTTTATTTAGATCACAACATTGTCATTTAAAGAATTCTTGGTGCAATGCTTCCTAATATTTTAAAATCAAACATAAGCTATTTAAATCAGCTGGTATTAAAACATGCAAAGGATTCTACTATAAAGATTGCATTGCTCATAACCCGAAGTCAGTAATTAGAAGTTATCTCAGGCTGAGAAATGGTGGAACCTGGGGTTGGAAATGTCATGAGACATAGTGAGCTATGATTTTTATGAGACTGCATAAACTTGTTAGTAAAAAGAAAGAGGACGACAATACTTCAAATTTATATACAATTACATGATGTGTTTTGATCTTGTGTAATTTTTCCAATAACAAATGTAGTCACATTTGTAATAAGTACAAATTCAGAAATTATAATGCATAGTTTTGGTGAATATTCAATCCATTTTGTCTACAATGTTTTAACACTTAATCATCAAGTCAGTGTTTTTTTGTTACCAATGTACCCATGAATACATTTAGATGGAGATACCCAGCTTTGTAAATGACTAATCCCTGAACTGTATCCTGAGACTATCATATGCTAGCAGACTCATAACCTCTTCCTTTTGAGGGCAACTTCAGTATACTCTGATCTCTTTTCTCCTGCTGATAACTCCCTTTGGGAAACAGAGCAAGAATGCCCTGGCAGTATAGCTTCTTCAGGTTAAGTCCTCAATGAGTATCAAGAATGAATGGAATGCACTGGGGATGAGAATGATAAATACATTTTCTCCCAAATCAACTTAAAATCTTTGATGCAGGTACATATGCCTTAATAGAAACTCTTATTAAAAAAGAATTTACCCATGTATTGTAAACTGCAGGTTTAAGTCAGATTTTTATTATGTTCTAATTCATGCTAGTCTCTGAACTCAATTGTCAATCTCTCTAAAACAAGAATATTAAAATGCCTGACAGATGGTAGAGTTTTTGATAAATGTTAGCTTCCCTTTCCCCTTCCTCTTAGAATCTCAACTCTGACACAGGACAAATATATTTGTTTTCCCTACTTGTCTTACAATTCTTAGTTATGGTTGTTTGTTTTCAAGTCTTTTTTGCCAAACTATTATGAGTATTATGTTCCCTATTTTCAAGTAAGTTCACTGCAAATGATTAAAATTAGAATAAGTTTTAAGTTCTATGTCAAATGTTGCCTGCATAGAAAAACCTTGTTGCTGACTTTTACATATTAATTTTAATTAACTTACTGGCAATACTAATAAAAATTGTTAGGGAACCTGATCCATCTGTAATGGTAAAATGTGCTTGAACTATATCTGTATAGTCTCCTCTCCTTAAGTTTTCTGCTTTGCTCTGAATTTCTCTGCAACAAGATGAAGTTTTGTCAACATTAATTCCAAAGTCAAGTTTGCTATTTTATTTTTAATGAGGCACTGTTGATATGTTTGAATTCAACTACATGTTAAAATTTATAGGCAATGTTAGCATTAGTACTATGAATGTTTCATAGTCATTCAAAGACATACACACTAATGAAAAAATTGAGGGGCTCAAACAACTTGTACATTTCAGTTAAGGTTGAATGTAAAGATTCTTGTTTCAGCTCTCATACTGTCAATAAATGTCCTTATGGTTGTTTTTAAGTGCCATAATACTTTCTTCATTTTGTCCACTTCATTATCATTTTGTTGCAAAAATGATCCCCAAAGTAGCATAAAGTACTAGATAGTAAAAGTAGATTGGGGAGGAAATACTGGCATTTTATAAATACTGCATAAGGATGAGTTTATTATTGAGTCAATAGTACTGTAAACCCAGAAAATGGGAAAGGAAAATTTAAAATTGGTGAAGCTAAAAAGTGATGACGTAACATCTGTGATGTGTGTGGAAGCTGTGAAGAATAAAATGGCTATACTTTTGGGTCCATGAGATCACAATTGATTTTTTAAAATAGAGTGAATAGCGTTGTTCTGGGGCTGAAAGCCAAAAAAAATTTATGGTCACATTACTCAGGGTCAAGAAAATGTTAAGCCATTCTTGGCTTGTGATGACTAGCTCACACATTTCGAAGGGCAATGTGTGGTATGAAAAATGTTGAATTTGAAGGTGAGGCAGGTTCTGTGCATCAGAATGCTGCAGAATTTCAAAAAATTACCTGCTAAGTGTTATATAGATAAAAGCATGTATGTCTAGGCACAGACTTTCAATATTAATGAGTCTAATTTATTTAACAGAAATATTGGTTAATGTACTTCTCATACCAAGTACCATTTTGGTTGAAAAAGTTTATAGCTGATACTGCAAAGACAGTGCAGCAGGTAGGGTGCTTGCCTTGCAAGAAGCATACCTGGATTTGACCTCCAGGACCTCATATGGTCCCTAGAGTCTGCCATAGTGATCCCTGAGCACAGAGCCAGAAATAAGCTCTGAGCACATATGGATGTAGTTCCCAAATAAAATATGTTTATAGCTGAATTGTCATCATGGCCTGACCTTTAGTTTCTTCTATAAACAATAGTTCTGCATTCATAGAAACTATGTAGAACATAACTACTGTAAATAGGAGGCTCAACAATTTCCATTTAATCTTCATTTTTCTTTAATAAGTTGAATTAATTTGATGATATTTATTGGTGAGTAAACATAGGTGGCATGTTTATCAGTAAATAAATAATGTTTATTTATCTATAAAATAATGTTTATCGGTTCATCAGTAAATGCACGAGATGAGAGCCTACTACTGAGAGTATACCACCTGCATGGCAGAGCCTGGCAAGCTACCCGTGTCATATTTGATATACCAAAAGCCAGTAACAATTATAGACCTCATTCCCATGACCTGAACAAATGGTCTGAGGCTCTTCATGTTCCTGGAGTGAGCAGATGCCCTAGGGTTACACTAGCACGCCATGCCACAGGATGTATGGAGATGTTACTGGTGCTCGCTCGAGCAAATGATGAACAATGGGAAGACAAGTGATACAACTGAAACATAGGTAATTGATATTTAGTTTTCTGAAGAATGCGATTATTTTTCATGCAACATTTGCCTGTTTCATGTAAAAACAATAAAATTAATAATACCTTAAGACTACATACATAAAAAATTAAAATATGCAAACCAGGGTAGTTAAAATTTGTAATACTCGTGTTCCATATCTGTGCTATAATTCAACTAAACAATTATCTGATAAATACCTGAGCCCAACTTGACCATGAAGGATTTTCTTTTTTATATATATAATGTATATAAATATAAAGAATATATATATTTTAAGTGATAATTAAAAATTATAAACCTTCATCAAACATTATGCTCTTGTCAATAGACTAATAAATGTTTTCATGTAAGGTAGTAATAGAACATCTAATAGTATTTACCAAGTTTAATATAAAAAATACATGTACTTACCAAGTATGTAATTAGAAGAAACTTTTAGAAAATTAAAATAATATGCCTAAGCTTTACATATATTTATATATAGTATATAGATACACACATATATATATACATATATATATGTATATATATGTGTGTGTATATGTGTGTGTGTGTGTCCTCTAACTATGAATCAGGGCACTAGAAAAAGTAAGGATTTCTAGGTTTGAAACTAGGTTTCTAGCTTCCAGACTAGAGTTACGCATGAAGTTTATGAAGGAAAAGATTTAGTAGAACTTGTAATAAGGTCATTATATTGATGCTTCAACATGCTTTTATTTAAATACTCATAATTAAAGCTGATAACATTCTTTGCATTTGTGTGTTTGGGGGTCACAGCCAATTATGCTCAGGGATTACTCCTGGCTAGCTCAAGAAACCACAGATGTGCTAGGATCAACCCAGGGGATTGCATACAAGGTAAACACTATACCTCCTATATTTAGTTCTGGACACCGCTCCTAGTATTTTGATGTTGAATTGTTTTAATTGTTTTACTTCTTTTGTATTGTTTTAATGATTATTTCCTATAGCAGTTCCTCTTATAGCCATGATTTAAATATTTTGCATCATAGAAACAGCAGAGCAGTTATTGAATGAGTAAAGAAGATCAAATAGTGTATTGAGATGCCAAAAAACCTCTACATTTTAGTTTTTCAAAAGTATTAACCATCTGTAATGATATAATTGCAGAACTGTGTGTTTCTAACTTCTCTCATCCAATTAAGTATAGCTAAAGAGACTTTTAAGCAACTATTGTCCAAACTTTCTGTGAAAAAGCACTTCAAGACATTTTCTTATTAGTATAGAACAATTTATCTTAAAGGAGTTTAGTTATAATGAGCAATCAGAAAATAACCTCTTTGTATTTCAATGAAAATTTAAATCATAGGCTGTATCTTCTCTTATTTTTATTTAATCAACTAGTTAGTAACATCTAGACACTATATATATATATATATATATATATATATATATGTAAAGCTTAGGCATATTATTTTAATTTTCTAAAAGTTTCTTCTAATTACATACTTGGTAAGTACATGTGTTTTTATATTAAACCTGGTAAATACAATTAGATAGTCTATTACTACTTTATATGAAAACTTTTATTAGTTTATTGCCAAGAGCATAATGTTTGATAAAGGTTTATAATTTTTTAATTATCACTTAAAACAACCAAGGCAAGTTATTTTATAATTGAATTTGAACAGTCTCAGTTCATAGCAACATTATGACAATAGTCAAAAGACTGCTGCAACTTAAATCTCCATGAGTAGATTGATAGAACAGCACAATGTTGCTACATTCAGTTTTTTAAAAAAATAAGGGAAATATGACAGTGACAATGATTTTATAGTTAAATCTCATGGAACTCATGGGTTCCCAGATTACTCTTCAGGGGTCACTGCTGGCAATGCTTCAGGGTACACAATGCCAGGGATCAAAACCTTGCCTCAGGCATGTAAGCATGATCTCTAGCCTGTTGGGTTATCTTTCTGACTCAAGAACAAAACTGTGATCCACAAGTGCTGGATAGCAGCTAAGTACATTATGCCAAATGGAACAAGCCAGTCATAAAAGATAAATATAATGTGGTTTCAGTTTATGTGCTCTTTATAGTTGTTAGAGTGCTAGAAACAAAAAAATATAATGGCAGTTTCCAGGAGGTAGAAGAAGAGGAAAATGAGAAACTGTTTAGTAGGAGTAGATTCAATTTTGCCGGATGAAGAGATCTGAAAGTAGTCATACAACAATATGAATATTCTAAACATTACAGAATAGTACTCTTAAAATTAATTGAAGTTCTAAGTTTATTATAGGTATATTGGACCACATTTGAAAAAGAAACAGTTTGTGAGGAACTCAATAAAATGTTTAGTTTATCACTTTAATATTTTATGATACATAGTTTAATAAATGCTAATATATAATATATTTCAACCACTAAAATATCATGAAGCAATATTATGATCCTTCCAATGACATAAACTTCATTGTGTGTGTATGTAAACATCACAGCGTGCGTATGTAAATATAGTTTTATATATGAAAAAATATATAGATGCGCTTATTTTATAATCTCACAAATTCTTAGCCTACATGTTTTAAAGTAATTTTTCCTTAAGGCATATTCATAGTTAATTTTTATCAATTTAGTAAAATAATGAAAGTATCTTTGTGTAAAGGTGAAAGATAGCTTGTTATCTAGAAATAACAGTTGTTCAATGGGTAGGGCACTTGGCTTAGATTGACCCAGGTTTAGTCCTGAGCGCACTATGTGATCTCGTGAGCACCATTAGGAGCGACTATAGAGTCAGAAGTAAATCCTGAGCACTGCTGAGTGTGGCCCCAAACAAAACAATATGCTCTCATGTGAAATTGTATTAATCCTTAATGTTGATGCTCTAACTTAGGTAGTATACTCTTCTTTGGGCCTTAACAATTACATCCAGTAGCTGTGAATTGCAAAATGACATGTTGAGCCCAATTATGCAATCTGACTGACAATGGCATGTGCTATAAGTGAAATATATCCCCTGCCATGAAAACAAAAATCCCATCACAATCCTGAAAAATACTCTGCTAATGTGGCAGAGAGGAAAAAAAACACAGTGCTGGAAAGAGAGAAGAGGGGTTAAGGAGTATGGCTGTATTTCTCTTCTGTTTTCTGCCCCCTGCTTTCTTCAGCTTTGTCCCTCTTCCCCATACAAACAATGCCTTCTTGCAAGGATGCTTTCTCTTTCGGTTTCTTTTTAGGTTTCTGAAGTTTTCTTTTTTAAAAATATATTTTTATTAACTCATAAACTCATAATTGTAGCATTTACCTCTGGACAAATGGCGGAGATAAGTTGGTTTCTTCTTTCTGAGGCTCTGTAGTTGGTTTAATCAAGGTTACGGTATGACACAGGGTAGCAAATTCTAAAATATCAGAAAGGGGAGCTAAAAATCCTGATTTATATATATATGCTTGTATTTTTATGGATACATTTATAAGCAAATATAAATAATATTGATAGTTCATTTATATATACATATTATCCTGTTTCATTTGTATGTGTATATATATGTAGTGTGTATATATATCATATGTGTATAGATATATGAAATTAGGATTTATAATTTTAAAAAAATACATATGTCTACATATATATTATGAAAGTTACACAATAATAGTCCTTAAGGTAACATTTAGAAGAAACTTTTTTTGCAACATCTATTGGTAAACTTCCAACAATTAGTTCTTCAGAAAAAGAAATTATCCCCCACCCCAATATGTACTAGTTACTGATTTCCATGTCAACACTTATACCATGAATTTTTTTTTGTCTATTGATATCATGATACCATGATTGGTATCAAGATACCATCATTGACGACATCAATGATAATACAACCACCTGGTTCAGCACATCCATGATTGTGTGAAAAATGCCGAGAGAGAGAAGGACACAAAAGGATGCTTGTCTTCAAAAACTCTCGAGCTCATTCGCCAACCTGGCAAGGCACAAGTCTTAGGCAAACAGATGCTAACATCCAAGCTCGCAAAGCAGTACAGAGAAGCAATATAGGAAGACCTCAAAGAGAGAGAGCAGAAATACTGGAAAATGCAGCAGGCGCGGGAAAAGCATTTGTAACGCCCACCTGTCCTTCGACAGCTATAAGACCAAGATGACTGCCCTCCGACATTCTGATGGATCTGTCACATCTTCCAGAATAGTAATGGAAAAGATTTTCCATGACTTCTACTCAGATCTCTTTGAAAGTCACGTCCACCTACCCACATACCAAATTCCCGCAGGATTGATATGTCATTCCCAACATTCGCCCTTCTAAAATCTGACATGCCATTTCGTCGATAAAGAAGGGAACAGCACCAGGCCCAGACTGTTGGAGGACATGTTTAGCTAATCTGGGAGTTTTGTTGTTTTGCTCACTCCGAGCTTAATCTTATTTAAGCCAAGGTTCATTCTAATGAGATCTCTCTTCTATGTAAACACTGCTAGAGGGTGTGGCAGTTACAGAAGTCACCTTGATTGAATAACTTCTGACTTATACATCTACTAAGACTTCTATGTTTTCTAGATTGGGCACAGCTCCTCTTTATACCCACTGCATCCAACGTGGGACAGTTAGAATTTACCAGGAGACTACCACCCTGGCTACGCTGAGACTATAGGAAGACTATAGGAAGGATCATACTAGTTTGCTCTAAGCAGGCGAGTGTGACCCTTTCAGTACAGGAGAACAAGATACTCAGAATCACACTGGTGCAGATAATAATAAGGACCTTGTGGGTACCATCTAGATTACATGAAGCTCATGAAGTTAAGATGTATTACTTTATATCAGCCCCCTCTCTCTCCAGTGTTTTACATAAGAGATAATCTCGGGATTAGTCCTTGGTGTAACCTTTGTTTATACCTGCAATAGGGTGTGGCACTACACTCTGTTTAGGGTTCTTTGTTGGCATGACAACCTCCCGATTGGATTACTTTGGTGTATATAAGGGGGCTGACTTGAGGCCCCCTTCACCTTTTGCCTTTTGGTTCCTCAGCCTTCAGCTTTTGGTTCCCTGCGGCTTTTGGCTTTTGGCTTTGACCTTTTGCTCTTTGGCCTTTTGCTCCTTCTGGGTAGGACTCAGCTCGGGTGACATCCCTCTCTCTTTGGTGGGAGACTTAGGCTCTTTTGTATGGTCTAAGTTCGGACCAGAGCTAGAGTTTGTTCATTATATTGGATTGCTGTGGAAGAGCTTTTGTACTATTAAAAGCCATTTTTGGAACTGCACCGGATTCGTGAGTTTTCATCTGTTCTCCCGGCGTCCTCGGAGGTAGAAGACAACCTCTGTCCTGACACTGTCGGGGACCCCGGAGGAGTTCCCCGACACCAGACAAAGTCAGACCCAGACACCTGAAGAATCTGCCATCAGTACTCATCAGTACACTGGCTCGGCTCTTCACATGCTGTCTGAATTCAAGTTGTCCTCCCAATGAAAAACCAGCAGGACAGTTCTACTGTTCAAGAAGGGAGACATTCATGACATCGGCAACTATCACCCCATCTGCCTGTTGTCTGTCATCTACAAGCTGTTTAAACAAGTAATCCTGGACAGGATTGGCAGAACACTAGATGAAGAACAACCATGTGAGCAAGCTGGCTTCCAGAAAGGATTCAGCACAATCGACCATATCCACACGGTAACCAAGCTCATTGAGGTTTGTAGGGAGTACAAGATGCCGCTCTGTCTCACGTTCATTGATTTACAGAAAGCCTTTGATTCTGTGGAGACTGAAGCAGTCATCGAAGCCCTAGCCAAACAGGGTGTTCAAACCCAATACATCAAGATGCTTCGTGAGCTGTATTACGGATTCAACACCAGGATCTCACCATTCTACAAAGAAGTGATCATTAATGTGAAAAGAGGGGTTCGACAGGGTGATACCATTTCACCAAAACTCTTCAGCGCCACCCTCGAGAACATCATGCAACAATTAGAATGGGAAGGAATGGGAGTGAAGATAGATTGTCGGCAACTACACCACCTCTGCTTCTCTGATGACATCGTTCTAATAACACCAAACATTAGCCAAGCGGCACAAATGCTAACTGACTTTGACAGAGAATGTGGAAAGATAGGTCTACAGCTGAATATAAAGAAAACTATGTTTATGAAAAATTAACTAGTTCCAGAGGCCCCATCCACTCTCAATAGAACAAACATCTCTGAATGCAGCAGTTATGTGTTTACCTAGGTCAAGAAGTCAACATGATGAACGACCTAAAACCTGACCTGCGCAGAAGGAAGAGAGCAGCATGGAATGCCTTCAAGAAAATAGAAGAAATATCTAAAAGGACAGAGAATCTCTGGCTCCGGGCACATCTCTTAGACTCCACCATTCTTCCTGCATTAACGTACACCTCAGAGACCTGGGTCCCTACGAAAGCAGGATGAAAATGCTATTCGGGTCTCCCAGAGAGGAATCGAAAGAGCTATGCTTGGAATATCACGCCTCACTCAAGTGAGAGAAGGAATCGGGAGCTCCGACCTCCAGCGCTATTCCAGAGTCAGCGACACTCTCCCATTTGCCAAGGCATTGAAAATCAGATGGGCTGGACATGTAATGCGATTTGGAAATGATGCTGGACTAGAGCTGTTACTGACTGTATGCCACGGGATTTCAAAAGATCATGTGGCCGACCACCTACTAGATGGTTAGATTTCTTCGTCAAGACCCTGAACGAATGGTTTTAGCTCCTCGTATTCCTGAAGCAACCAGATGCCTTTGGGCTACACTGGCACGTCATAGGGTGAAGCGGAAATGTTATTGGTGCCCACTCAAGCAAATCGATGAATAACAGGATGTCAAGTGATCAAGTGATTGATACCATGTATATTCTCTAAGTAATTGAAACTATAACACAGCAAGAGATAGTAAGAATAAGACATTCTTCCTAATGATTAATTTCTTTCCAAGTACATTATGACCACCTAAAGACTTGAGAACATAGCAACCTGGATCTGACCTGAAGAATTCTAATTCCAATTATATTATTTATATGTGTTCATTACTGGGGAAGAGGTAGTAGGAACATATTAAAGCACCTTTTAAAGTCTTTGACTTTTTTTTATTAATACTGAGACTAATTCTTCTTCACTAAATGTCCAAAATATTGACCAGCACATCTATCATCTTATAAACATACCACCCCCACTTTTTCAAGATTTTAGTTTCTTAAATTTTTAATTACTTGTTGCTAGGTTTTAACTTTAATTGATTTAGCTAATAAATAAATAAATAAATAAAATAATATCAAGCTGTTAAGTCAATTTGAAGAATTAAAATGACTATCATCGTGAACAAATGGTTTTAGGCTCTTCATATTCCTGGTGTGAGAAGATACCCTTGGGATACACTAGCATGAGACAGGAAGTATGGTGATGTTGCTGGTGCCCACTCGAGCAAATCAATTAACAACAGGAAGACATGTGATACAAGTGATCCAAGTGATCATCAAAGTGCCTAATAAACAGGTAGAAGTAGAATAAATAATTAATTTTAATGGCACACCTTTTGCAACTAGCCTTGATCTCAAAGCATTGTTATGATAATAAAGATAGTGGTGATGAAATTACTATTAAATATGTAATCTGGGGTTTACCTCCTGGTTCTAATAATATATAAAAATGTCTTTGGATGAACTTCTGGCTTGTGTTTTGATTCAACTCTTATCTCTGAGATCCTTATATGCTTCAGAGAGTTAACAATGAACATTTGATGAAAGTAAATGTTCTATTGTTAAGAGAATAAAAGGTCATTGATTTGATTTTTCAAATGCAGAAAGAGCAATTTGGGCTAAGTGTTATTTTTCTTTTGTATTAAGATATAATTGACACATAATATTGTATTTGTTTAAAACAGTCTTTACCAAAGTGGAGTATACTGCCCTAGGACAGGGGTGATAGAATAATGGAATGGGTACTTGCTAGCTTCAGGGGGTTGTTGGAGGTTGTTTTCATCTTATTCCCTTAAAGAAGGTAGATTTTCTGAGAAGCACTGAGTAATTATTTTTCTTTAAAGAAGTATGCTGCCTTAATAGCAGGTACCCCAGTTTCCCTCTCTTTTCTCTCTCTGTCTCTCTCTCTCTCTCTCTCTCTCTCTGTCTCTGCATCTCTCTCCCTTTTATTTTACACATTGTGGCTAGTCCTGCAGATATTTAGAGTTTATCACTTAAGTCTCTTTGTGTATATTCAATGGTGAGTTTTAATCTGCCATTACCATTTCCCACATTTAGTAAAACACTGGTATCTATTTATGTCCTATTAATGAATGCAGTCATTCTATATCTGTCCTTTTCCTTCTGACTAATTTCACTCAGCATGATAGTCTCATGTCCATCCTTTTGCAGGTAAATTTCATAATTTCATCTTTTCTGACTGCTGCATAGTATTCCATAGTGTAGATGAACCACAGTTTCTTTAGCCAGTCCTCTGTTCTTGGGCATTTAGGTTGTTTCCAGATTCTAGCTATAGTGAATAGCGCAGAGATGAATAAAGAAGTACAGATAGTGTTTCTGCTATGTGTTTTTCGGTCTTTCGGGTATATTCCCAGGAGTGCTATTGCTGGATCAAATGGGAGCTCAATATCTAGTTTTCGGAGGAATGCCCATATTGTTTTCCAAAAGGGCTGGACCAGTCTGCACTCCCACCAACAGTGGATGAGAGTCCCTTTTTTCCCCACATCCATGCCAGCACCGGTTGTTCTTGCTGTTTTGGATGTGTGCCAGTCTCTGTGGTGTGAGATGGTACCTCATTGTTGTTTTGATTTGCATCTCCCTGATGATTAAAGATGAAGAACACTTTTTCATATGCCTTTTGGCCATTCGAATTTCTTCTTTTTTGGAAGCTTCTGTCCATTTCTTCTCCCCATTTTTTTGATGGGGTTGGCTGTTTGTTTCTTGTGGAGTGCTACCAGTGCCTAATATATCCTGGATATTAACCCCTTGTCAGAAGGGTATTGGGTGAATATCTTTTCCCACTCTGTGGATTGTCTTTGTATCTTGGTCCCCGTTTCTTCTGAGGTGCAGAAGCTTTTTAATTTTATATAATCCCATTTGTTTATCTTTGCTTCCATTTTCTTGGTCAGTGGTATGTCGTCTTTAAAGATACTTTTCGTTTCGATGTCGTAGAGCATTTCTCCTATGTTTTCTTCGATGTACCTTATAGATTCATGTCTGATATTGAGATCTAGAATCCATTTTGATCTGACTTTTGTGCATGGCTTTAGAAGGAGGTCTAAGTTCATTTTTTTACATGTAGCTGCCCAATTTTCATAGCACCATTTGTTGAAGAGGCTTTCTTTGCTCCACTTAATAATTTTTGCTCCTTTATCAAAGATTAAGTGGTTGTATATTTGAGAATGTGTTTCAGTCTACTCAGTTCTATTCCATAGGTCTACAGGTCTGTCTCTATACCAATACCACACTGTCTTAATTACAACTGCTCTGTAGTAGAGCTTGAGGTTGGGGAAAGTGATACCTCCCATCTTCTTTTTTCCCAGGAATTGCTTTAGCTATTCGTGGGGGTTTATTATTGCATACAAATTTCAGGAGTGTTTGTTCAATTTCTATGAGGAACATCATGGGTATCTTTATAGGGACCACATTGAATCTGTATAAAGCTGTAGGGAGTATTACCATTTTGATAATGTTAATCCTTCCGATTCATGAGCAGGAAATGTGTCTCCATTTCCTCAGGTCTTCTTTTATTTCCTGAAGTAACATTTTGTAGTTTTCTTTGTAGAGATCCTTTACATTCTTTGTCAAACTGATTCCTAGATATTTGATTTTCTGTGGCGCAATTGTGAATGGGATAGTTTCTTTAATGTCCCTTTCTTCTCTTTCGCTGTTTGCATATAGGAAGGCTATTGACTTTTGGGTATTGATTTTGTACCCTGCTACTCTGATATAGGAATGTATTATTTCTAGGAGACTCTTGGTAGAGAGTTTCAGGTTTTCCAGGTATAATATCATGTCATCTGCAAGTAGTGATAACTTGTCTTCTTCCCTTCCTATCTGGATGCCCTTAATGTCTTTTTCTTCCCTGATTGCTATGGCAAGTACTTCCAGTACTATATTGAATAGAAGTGGTGAGAGTGGGCAGCCTTGTCTTGTCCCTGATCTTAAGGGAGAAGGCTTTCAGTTTTTCCCCATTGAGAATGATACTCGCAGTGGGCTTGTAGTAGCTGGCCTGGATTATCTTGAGGAAGGTTCCTTCAATCCCCATTTTACGGAGAGCTTTCATCATGAACGGGTGTTGAATCTTGTCAAATGCCTTCTCTGCATCTATTGATATGATCATATGGTTTTTATTTTTTCTTTTTGTTGATATGATGTATTATGTTGATTGACTTGCGGATGTTGAACCATCCTTGCATTCCCGGGATGAATCCCACTTGGTCGTGGTATATAATATTTTTGATGACTCTTTGGATTCTATTTGCTAGTATTTTGTTGAAGATCTTAGCATCTGTATTCATCAGGGAGATTGGTCTGTAGTTTTCCTTTTTTGTGGCATCTTTGTCTGTTTTGGGTATCAGGGTGATATGTGCCTCGTAAAAGCTATTTTGGAGTGTTTCTGTTTCTTCAATTTGCCGGAAGAGCTTAAAAAGAATTGGGAGTAGGTACTCTTTAAAGGTTTTGTAGAATTCACTGGTGAATCTATCTGGACCTGGGCTTTTGTGTTTGGGGAGACTTTTGATTACCGGTTCTATTTCCTCGATGGAGATAGGTTTGTTGAGGTATTCCAAATCTTCTTGTTGCAGACTTGGGAAGCTATAGGATTCAGGAATTTGTCCATTTCTTCTAGGTTCTCTTGTTTTGTGGCGTACAGGCTCTCATAGTAATCTCTGATTATCCTTTGAATTTCTGTGGTTTCTGTTGTGATGTCCCCATTTTCATTTCTGATT
This sequence comes from Cryptotis parvus, assembly GCA_021461705.1. Taxonomy (NCBI): domain Eukaryota; kingdom Metazoa; phylum Chordata; class Mammalia; order Eulipotyphla; family Soricidae; genus Cryptotis; species Cryptotis parvus. Next base: position 134,169 of record JAJIBD010031406.1, read on the forward strand.
CTATTTATTTGGGTTCTCTCTTTTCCTTTTCTTACAAGCCTTGCAAGTGGTTTTTCAATCTTGTTTATTTTTCAAGGAACCAGCTTTTGGTTTCATTGATCTTCTGGATTGTTTTTTGACATTCCATCTCATTGATTTCTGCTCTAAGTTTTATTATTTCTTTCTTTCTGCTTGGGTTGGGCTCCTTTTGTTGATCACTCTCTAAGATCTTAAGTTGTGAAGTCATACTGTTTGTGATGGCCTTTTCTTCTTTTCTGATGAATACTTGAAGAGCTATGAACTTGCCTCTTAACACTGCTTTTGCTGTATCCCACAAGTTCTGGTAATTTGTGTATTCAGTCACATTTGTTTCCAGGAATCTTTGGATTTCCTCTTTGATTTCTTTTATGACTTGCCGGTTGTTCACCAATGAGCAGTTTAGTTTCCAGGTACTTGGTATTGGTCTCCGTTTTTGTGTACAATTAACTTCTATTTTCAGTGTCTCATGGTCTGAAAAAATAGTTGGCACAATTTCTATCTTCTTGATTTTATGGAGGTATGATTTATGGCTCAGCATGTGATCTATTTTGGAGTATGTTCCATGTGCACTGGAGAAGAAAATGTATTCAGCTTTTTGGGGATGAAATGCCCTGTATATGTCTACCAGCCCTCTTTCTTCCATCTCTTCTTTTTAGGGCCAGTATTTCCTTGGTAAGTTTCAATCTTGTTGATCTATCCAGGGTTGATAGAGCAGTGTTGAAGTCTCCAACTACAATTGTGTTGCTGTCAATGTCTTCTTTGAAGTCTATTAGTAGTTGTTTTAGGTATTTTGCTGGCCCCTCGTTGGGTGCATATATGTTTAATAGCGTGATTTCTTCCTTATATATGCATCCCTTGACTATTAAGAAGTGACCTTCACTGTCCCTTCTGACCTTCTTCAGCCTGAAGTCTATGTTGTCAGATACCACTATGGCTACCCCAGCCTTTTTGGATGGGTTGTTTGAATGAAGGATTGTTTTCCAACCTTCTATTTTGAGGCTGTCTTTGTTCCAATTGTTCAGGTGTGTTTCTTGAAGGCAGCAGAATGTCGGATTCAATTTTTTGATCCATTTTGCCACTCTGTGTCTCTTAATTGGTGCATTTAGACCATTGACATTGAGAGAGATTATTGTCATGGGATTTTGTGCCATCTTTCTGTATAGGTTGGTTGTTCTTTTGAGTTATGTCTCGTCTTATAGTAGATCTTTCAGTCCTTCTTTTAAGGTTGGTTTTGATTTTACAAAGTTCCTAAGCTGTTGTTTATCCAAGAAGTTGTATATCTGTGCTTCAAATCTGAGCGAGAGTTTAGCTGGATAAAGAATTCTTGCTGAGGCATTCATTTCATTAAGTTTTTTTACTATATCCCACCACTGCCTTCAGGCTTGGAGGGTGTCTTCTGAGAAGTCTGCTGAAAGTCCAATGGATGCTCCTTTGTATATAATTTCCTTCTTTGATCTTGCTGCCTGAAGAATTATGTCTCTGTCTATGGCATCCATTACTTTGACTAGGATGTGTCTTGGGGTCTTTCTATTGGGGTCGCTTCTTGCTGGTCCGCGTCGGCCTTCTTGGATCTGGATGCTTTCGTTCTTTAACTCGGGGAACTTTTCAACCAGGATGTTTTTAACTGTTTTAATTTCCTTGGGGTTACTTTCCTGTCCCTCTGGGACTCCGATGATTCTTATGTTGTTCCGCCTGGCTTCATCCAATTGTTCTCTGTTCTGTTGCTGATCCATTTTCCGGCCTTTTTCCATCTTATGTAGATCTCTGAGTGCTTTCTGCAGCTCATCTTCAGTCTCACTGATTCTCTCTTCCACTGCTGTCATCCTACTGTTGAGAGCCCCGATTGTGTTTTTCATTTCATCTACTGAGTTTTTAAGCAATGATATTTCTATTTGCATGATTCTCATTTATGCTCTCATTTTCTCCCGTAGTTCATTGACTGCCCTTTAACTGCTTTGTTTATGTTCTCCTCTATTTTATTGGACATCTCAATTTTTTTCGTTGAGCTCCTTAAACATCCTACCAATTTCTTCTCTAATTTCATTGTCAGAGAGATCATGCACATCTGTATTCTTTTTTTGAGTCTTCAGGGTCAATTCCTTCATCTGTTCTTCGAGCTGGGGATCTGCGTTGTTTCCCCCATGGTGTTGTGGTGTTCAGGGATAGATTCCTCTACTGTACTGTTTCTTTTTTTCTTGAGGATATTACCTTCCCTTGGTGTTCAATTTCCTAGTTTTTGTATTAATAAGCGGCCGTGTTAGGAGGCCGCCGCCCGCCAGCCGCACACCCCAGGTAGGTTACCTCAGGCGGAGTCAAGCCGGTGTGAGAGTTCAAAATGTCCGTTTACTTCCGCTTCCCGCGGACTTCTGGGAGTTGTAGTTCCACCTTCTGCCGAGACCTGGGGCTCTACCACGACCCCAGGTGCCCGCCCGGCCAGCCGCACACCCCAGGTTACTTGAGGCAGAGTCAAGCCAGTGTGAGAGTTCAAAATATCCTTTTACTTTTGCTTCCGCTCGGACTTCTGGGGGTTGTAGTTCCACCTTCTGCCGAGACCTGGGGCTCTACCATGACCCCAGGCGCCCGCCTGGCCAGCCGCACAACCCCAGCTAGGTTGGATTTAACTTTTAGAGAAGGAAATGTAAGAAGTCTTAAGACTAAGGAGTTATTCAATGATATGTGTGGTAGAATTTCACATGCAAATTCTACGTTATGGTTCGTATTTGTCTAGAGTAGTGTTTTTTTAACCTTTTTTATGACCCTGGCCCTCCTCTGACATTTTTTCCTGTGTCCCCTAATCTGCCAATTTATGTCCTACAATCATGCTGTAGGCCTCCATTTTCATGGCTTTCATCTTTTTCCCTTTTTATAATACCCTCAGTTCAGAACTCTGGTCTAGGGGATGTCCTTGTGTAACATTCCTTCTTTTAGAGCTTTGCCATTTTTCACTATTCTGCCCTCACTTATACCTACAGTTTCTCTTGATTCAGAGGTAAAGTCATTATCTGTAGATTCTTTTGATAGGTGCAGTGCTCAAGGGCCATAAGGGTTACACAACTTGGGATGGAGGAAACTATGTGTGGGATCATACTCAGGGCCTTGAACATTCTTAGCATGTTTTCTACCATATGAGGTATCTCCTGACCTCTCTATCTAGATTTTTTATATTGTGTAAATTTTATTTTGTATTTTAATCTATTTTTATTGAATCACCATGTGACTATGTACCTTACCATTGAGACATAATAACAGTAAAATATACATATCTTAAACATATATTACATTGAATTTTGCAATATATATTTATATATTTATATATATGAATGTATATATTTAACCCATACTTTGCTCATTTTATAAAATATTTCTAACATTCTTGTAACTTATTTATAGTCAATTACTGTCCTCAGGATAACCACTATTTTGATATTTATCCATGGATTATTTTATCATACAAACAAAGGAACTTACATGATATACTCTGTATTTTCTGTCTTATAGCCACATGTACTCTACTTTAAAGGAGCATGTATTAATAGTTTATTCTCATGGCTGGAGAGATAGTATAGGAAGTAGGGTACTTGCCTTGCATGCCATTGACCTGGGTTTAATCTCCAGCAAGTTAACTTTGCCAGGAGTAGTGATCCTTAAATGCAGAGCCAGAAGTAAGCCCTGGGCACAACTGGGTGTGGCCCCAAAACAAAAAAAAAATATTCTTTTTTTAAGATTATATTTAATGGCAATAGTGCACTTATTCATTCTGAAGATGAGGAATATTTGAGCTGCCCTCCACTTTTTAACTAATTATGTTAAACTTGCTGTGGACAATCTGTGTCCATGACATAAAAATACTGTCTCAAAAATACATATGCACACCCTTTTTCATTATTGCTTTCAGTATAATAGCTAAGATAATCAATCAGCCTAGGTGTCCAATAGTAGAGAAATGGATTATGAAGATGTGGCGTATATACACAACGGAATAATATGATGTTGCAAAGGATGATGAAATCATGCAATCTGCTGAAATCATGGTTGGAAAAAACATTGAATAAAGTATGCCAAAATAAGAAAGACAAGCCCAGGACGATTGAACCTATTTGTGATATATGGAATACTGGATAAAGAAATGCATTGCAGTAAAGAGGAATGCCTAGATCATCTTTGACTAAAGTGTGTCAAGAGAAGAAGACATGGAATGAAAGAAATAATGGGGGATAGAAGAGAACAGGAAATAATGGGTGAGCAGGCATCAGGGTTTCAGTTATATTGGTGACATGAGTGGTATAGCCTTTGATATCTCCAAAAACACACTTAACAAAACTGAAATTATAAAACCTAGGCTGCACCCACTGAAACTTTGTAATGTGCATGTCGTTGATGTTATTGTACTAAAATATAATTCACACATAACATTATATTTGTTATGGAGAGGAAATTAGGTGGGAAGTGAATATGGGAATACTGGTGGAGGGAAGTTGATACTGGTGGTACAATTGGTATTGAAATATTATATGCCTAGAACTCAACTATCAGTAACTTTGTAAATCAAAGTTCTTTAATAGAAATAAAAAATTGTGAACAGTAATGATTTTCAAACAAATCTCTAAGTAGTGTAAGTTCATTTCTCTTGGATAAGCATCAAGGCATTGACTGCGAGGTCATAGTGTAAATGCATGCTTAACTTTACATTAAACTGCTTAAGAGTTTTTCAGAGTTATACTTTCCAATTTCACTAGCAATGTAGGTGAATATAGATTTTACACTCCAACTAATGTAGATTCAGCATTCGTATTAATATTTTTAACATTGATATTTTAATTTTATCAATTTTCATAGATATAAAATGGTATCTTATTGTGGAAAATAAGTTTTCCTTAGATAAGTATTTTTTTCATGACTTTTCCACTGTCAGGAATAGTTACACTTCTGTAAACTACAATTATTGGTTAATATACTCTTGATGGGTTTCCATTATCTGTCATTTAGACTCATAAAGGCAGCTTAGAACAAAATAATAGAAGAGAAAGAATTTAGGAAGATTCAGGATTAAATTGCTTCAGTGAGTAAAGTGATTAAGTTCTTAAATTCTCTACAGTACTGTTAGGTGTTTTGTGTGTGTGTGTGTGTGTGTGTACATGACTCTTACTAGAACAAGAGTCAACAAAGTTCTAAAGTGATCCATGACCTATACGAAGAAAAACTAAATGGATAAAAGATGCTTGAGTTATATTTGTAATTTCTTCTCTCCCTCTCTCTATATATACACATATATATTAAGATATAATGGATAATTAATATTTTAAGAATTCAAATAAATATAATATAACTTGTTATGAATTTTATTATCTTCACTTTTTGTTATTCTAACTTCCTTCAGAACCAACATAAACTACTAACCTTGCTAAAATTCATGTAATTTGATCCAAAGCTTAAGCTTTCTTTGGTGGCTGTAATATGTTTAGAACATAGAGCCTTGCTTTAAGGAAAGTTTCATCAACTTTAAGCAAGTTTATCATTCATGTTTGTCTAATCCCATGAGATTTGAGAGGTCTCAGAAACTATCACTTTCCATGGATAAATAAACAATGGAAAATACCTATTTGGTGGCCTGGTCCTATACCAACAAACAATTAAACAACAAACAATTACCTTCTTATTAGCCCTAGTATAATTTTCAGTTTAACTTTATAAATTTTAAATTATTAAGCATGAACCACTTGTTGTAAGAGATCATTCCAGAGAACAAATAACTGCCTAAGCTTATTCCTGCTCTACACTTGTCATAATAGAATATGTTTTAAGCAGTAATAACCAGATAAATACTGATAAATAACAGTAGCCTTGATGATCTTTGCCAAATATGTTTTACTGATCCTCTTAATCTTCAAGATTCCATTTCTAAATAGTCAATATTATCACTCTCTAAGAGAAATCCAAAATCATGTAGGGTAAAATAAAAGCTTTTTAACTTTGTAAAATTTGGATTAAGTCTCTTCAGTTGCTCATAAATTTGTAACTAAATCTATACTTGAGCACAGACTAGGCCAATAGAATTTTGCTTTTGTTGTGGTAAAGTTGCAGGAATATTAGTTTGCATCTACATCATATACAGCATCCTTAAGATTGTTCTCTAAACTTTGAACTTTCACACTTGCTTTGGATTGTTTGAAGAAGCAAGGTCTGCAGAGTCATTTTGTCATTTTATTTTTTATTTTTTAAACATAATTGGCTTTTTTTCTTAAATCAACTTGAAGTCACTTCTCTGGCCACATGACCAGAATGATTTGCTGTGTATCTGACTGAAAAACTCACAAGTTCTCATAATTTATGTTAATTTATATCTGTCATTATTTCTTGTGTATCACAAGATTTATATTATTGCTTTCCATTCTCTTGTTTTCTCCTTTACTTAAGCAATCTAGTTTCTTGTTCCATTAAAATTAATGTCCCAATTGCTAACCTACGTGCATAGTCTCATTTCTTATCTTTATAGAATTGATTAGTGCTTTTGTTTCTTTTGCTTCCCTGAAACTATAATTCCAGATCTGAATGTATAGCTTAATCTTTTCATTATATATTTTTGTGGTGCCAGAGATTAAATTCAGGGCTTCACATATGCACAATATCATTATGCCTGGATCCTTATACTAAATACCTCTTGTTTCTTTTTTTTTCTTTTATGTTTTTATTCAAACACATTTCAGAGGCCAAAGAATAGAAATTCTCAAGAAATTCTCAAGGAATAGGGGTTTAGTCCACACCCCAGAAATTATTATTACTGGCTCTGTGCTCAGGGATCACTGCTGGTGGTATTCAGGGGACATGGCAAGTGAGAATGGAACCTGATCTGTTGCCTGTTAACAACTGTCTTAGCCTCTTTTCTTTCTTTTTTTTCAGTATTTTATTATACCACCATGTACCTCTCGTTTCTTATCTAAAGATTTTTGCACTTACTATCAGGTTGCCATTAATTTTTTAGGATAATCTTTCCTTAAGATAACTGTTAAATATATTACATCTTCTTATTTTTACTGAAGGAATTTGTGTTAGGTGAAAGCACACAATTATAAAATTTAATTATAAAATGTATGTTTAGGAATAACTGGTGTATCTGACATTATAGAATACACAAGCATAGCCTGGCAAGCTACCCGTGTAGTAGTTGATATGCCAAAAACCAGTAACAATTATAGACCTCAATCCCATGACCTGAAGATATGGTTTGAGGCTCTTGGTGTTCCTGGGCTACACTAGCATGTGACAAGAGTTATGCAGATGTTACTGGTACCCACTTGAGCAAATCGGTGAACAATGGGAAGACAAGTGATACAGTGATACAAGTGATCTGACATCTAGCCTTCTAAAGTCTAAAAATCAGCCTAATCTGTATGCCAAGGTGATAATATACTAATATCTTGAGTCATACAAACAGATCTCACTCACAAGCACACATACAAAGTATATAAAATCAAATTCAGTTTATCAACTTAAAATTAATGTTGAACTTTATGTGACATAATCAGATGTTGATTTATAATGACCACATATGAGATAGATAATGCTACAATGCACCAATTATGTTCATTTAAAAATTACAGTGAAAATAAATGTAAATATTAGAAAGTCCAGCATTTCTTTTGGCTAAATATCACTCTAATCTGCAGGTCTCTCTCTTTCTCTTTCTCACTTTGTCTTCATACTGTTTATGGAGCATGACGTATGGTAGGTCAATGAGAAAACTATAAAAGGTTTAGTTGATAGACATAATGTATAATTACATCTTCTTTGAAAGTTTAGTGGGCCCACACATATATAAAAGAAAGATTCTAACTAGATCTCCCACCAGCGCAAACACACACACACGTGTGTGTATATATACTGATCACTTGATCCCATTATTCGTTGATTTGCTAGAGAGGGCGCCAGAAAAGTTTCCATTTTGACCCTATCACATGCCAGTGTAGCCCGATGGCATCTGCTCCAGGAATATGAAGAGTCTCAAATCGTTCACTCAGGGTCTTGACGAAGAAGTCTGACGATCCTGTAGATGGGCAGCCATGTGATCTTTTGACCTTCCGTGGGATCCAGTCAATAACAACTCTAGTCCAGCAGTCGTCTCCAAATTGCATTACCTGGGGGCCGGAGCAATAGCCCAGAGGGTAGGGCATTTGCCTTGCACGTGGCCAGCCCATGCCGGCCCAGTTCGATCCTCGGCATCCCATATGGTCCCCCCAAGCATCGCCAGGAGTAATTCCTGAGTGCAGAGCCAGGAGAAACCCCTGAGCATTGCCAGGTGTGACCCAAAAAAGCAAAAAAAAAATATTGCATTGTCTGTCCAGTTCATCTGATTTGCGATGCCTTGGCTAACGAGACAGCATCCCTGACTCTCAATCATCGATGGAGGTTGGAACTCCTAGATTCCTTCTCTCACTTAAGTGTGGCGTGATATTCCAAGCATAGCTCTTGCGATTCCTCTTTGAGGGACCCGAATAGCATTCTCATCCTGCTTTTGTAGAGCCCAGGTCTTTGAGGCATAAGTTAATGGAGGGAGAACTGTGGCGCCAAAGAGATGTGCCCAGAGTCGTAGGTTCTTTGTCCTTTTAGCTATTTCTTCCATGCTCTTGAAGGCATTCCATGCAGCTCTCTTCCTCCTGTGCAGCTCAGGTTTTAAGTCGTTCATCATGTTTACTTCTTGACCTAGGTAAACATAACTGCTGCATTCAGAGTTGTTTGTTTCATTGAGAGTGAATGTGGCCTCTGAACTCGTTCATTTTTCATGAACATAGTTTTGTTGAGATTCAGCTGTAGCCCCTATCTTTCCAAATTCTTGGTCAAAGTCAGCCAGCATTTGTGCCGCTTGGCTAATATTTGGTATTATTAGAACTATGTCATCAGCGAAGCGGGAGGTGGTGTAGTTGCTGACCGTCTATCTTGACTCCAATTCCTTCCCATTCTAAGTATGACATTCTAAGGGTGGCGCTGATGAGTTTTTGGTGAAATGGTATCACCCCTGCTGAACCCCTCTTTTGACATCAATGATCACTTCCTTGTAGAATGGTGAGATCCTGATGGTGAATCCGTAATACAGCTCACGAAGGATCTTGATGTATTGGGTTTGAATGCCCTGTTTGGCTAGTGCTTTGATTATCGCTTCAGTCTCCACAGAATCAAAGGCTTTCTTTAAATCAATTTATGTGAGACAGAGCGGCATCTTGTACTCCCTACAAACAACAATGAGTTTGGTTACCGTGTGGATATGGTCGATTGTGCTGAATCTTTTTTGGAAGCTAGCTTTTTTCCCATGGTTGTCCTTCATCTAATGTTCTGCCAATCCTGTTCAGGATGAGTCAGGTGAAAAGCTTGTAGATGACAGACAACAGGCAGCTGGGGCGATAGTTGCCTATGTCATGGATGTCTGTTCTTGAACAGTTGAACTGTCTTGCTGGTTTTCCATTGGGAGGGCTCCTTGCATTCAGACAGGTAACTTGTGAAGAGCTGAGTCAGTGTATTGATGAGTACCGATGGCAGATTCTTCAGGTGTTCGGGTCTGACTTTGTCTGGGCCGGGTTTTGTTTCATTTTTTCCAACGAAATGGCATGTCGGGTTTTAGAAGGGAGAATGTTGGGAATGACATATCCATCCTGTGGAATTTGGTATGTGGGCATGTGGATGTGGCTATCAAAGAGATCCTAGGAGAAGTCATGAATGATTTCCATTGCCTTTCTGGAAGATGTGATCTATCCATGAGGACATCATAGTGCTGTCATCTTGATCTTATAGTTGGCCAAGGACAGGCAGGCATTTTGAATGCCTTTCCTGGCTTCTGTTGCATTGGTCAATATTTCTGCTCTTCTTTTCTATCTTTGAGGTCTTCTCTTATTGCTTCTCTACACTGCTTTTCGGAGCTTGGAAGTTAGCATTTGGTCGCCTGAGACTCACACCTTGCCATATTGATGAATGAACTCGAGAGTTTTTGAAGACAGGTGTCCTTTTCTCTCTCTCACTCTCTCTCTATTTCTCTCTTGGCATTCTTCGCACAATCATGGAGGTGCTGAACCAATCAGTTGTATTTTTTTATTCTTGCAGCTTTTCTGTAATGTTTTACAATCTTTAAAAATATAAATTAAATTTTAGAAAGTCGTTGTGATTAAAATATTTTTTACAACACAATGGTAAATTTATAGTTTTCTCATGTTGAACATTTTGCAAATGATGGCTTCTAAGTGTACATAGTGCAATCAGTTGTATTTTTTATCTATGTCGTCAATGGTGGCATCTTCCCATGTTGCGCCGATGGTGCCAAAGAGTTCGCAATTGGTGGTCATTCTGGGAGTTCTCTGCTTAAACTTTGCAGCCTTTTTTTCCCGTTGTGTGAAGTAGAATTTTGCACGAAAGACACAGTGTTCCGATCCTGTTTGGAATTTTGGGATGACAGTGACATCTGTCAGGCAAAACCGCAAATTGAATATGATATGGTCAATTTCATTGTGGAACTCTCCACCAGGAGATTCCCAATGTTTCAATTCAGCCTTGTGGAACTGTGAGTTCCCTTGAATGGTCTTGGTGGACATGATGAACTCAGGTAGTCTCTCACCCTGTTCATTCCATTCTAGGCCATGGGTCCCGATGTGGAGTTCTTCAGTCGATCTTCTCGGTCCTATCTTGGCATTAAAATCACCAACTATGATCTTGTAGAAGGTGTCATCTTCTTTTATAGAACTCCTCCAGTTCCATGTAGAATTTCTCAATTTCTTCTTCCTTGTATGTGGATATTTGTGCAGAGACAACAAAGATAGAAACTGCTGGCTGTGGGCCACATCTCTTCAAACGTAATTGTCTTATCCGGTTTGTTAGGCATTCAAATGAATCCAATGCTAACAGCCAGGTTCATGTTGACAAGGACACTGATACAACCGACGCCTCTTTTGTCATATCTTCATACACAACATTATTTTAATACTATTTCGTTGCACAAAATATAATTTTAATACTATTGTAAGCCATTCTAAAGTATGTATTCATTTTTATTTCTCTCATATCTATTTATCAACACTAGGTAAACTTTTTTCTGGATGCCTATTATCTGTACATTGGAGAAGACAATCAAGGAAATCTGTATGTTAAAACAAAAGTCAGACCCATAATGTTTTTGTAACTTACTACATATATATTTATAAACAGTATGCAGCAGACATTGTAATAGAAGTAGAAGTGACAATGTCATCACATTTTTCAGTCCAATTATTAGATAGCTATGTAATATATGCTTAGAAGGAGCTTCTGTTATGTAATGATTTTTTTTTCTTTTTGGGTCACACATGTTCAGGGTGTTACACCTGTCTCTGCACTCAGGAATTACTCCCAGCAGTGCTTGGGCACCATATCGAAATCGGAGTATCGAACCTGGTAGGCTGCATGCAAGGCAAACACCCTATCTGCTATACTATAGGGAGTGATAGTCCAGGGGGTAGGTCATTGCCTTGCACACGGGCGATCCAGGTTCCATCTCTGGCATTCCATATGGTCCCCGAGCACCGCCAGGAATAGTTCCTGAGTGCAGAAACAGGAGTTACTCATGTGCATCAATGGGTGGACCGAAAAAGCAACAATAATAATAATAATAATAATAATAATAATAATAAGTATGTGGAAGCAAGGTTGGATTATGGTAGAAGACGGATCAAAAAATAAAGGTAGTGAGGCTGAGAGAGTTACTAGGAATGTTGTCTTCTTAATGGACATATAGAAACAATTGAAAATGTAAAACTAGAGATTGGAAGAGAATATTGAGTACATGTGTTTGAGAGAGATCATAGAATGCTTGGAAATTGGCTTTAATCAGAGATTAAGAAGTTGAGAGGGCCAGAAAGAACAAGAGGTTTTAGGATTAGTACAAGGATTCTTTTCTAGGAAGGATGTGAGAAAACTGTCTCATGGAATATTAGGAAGATTCTATGCAAAACAAATTTTGGGGGAAAGTTCTTAAATATATACAATTTCTCTCAGGAATTTGAGAGAAATTGGTAAATAGATTTGCTCTCCACCAACTCTCACCTCAATGCTTCGGTGTTATTTGAGTCATAGTTCTGCACAAATAAAATAGCATAATTACTTGAGTTGTAAAACTTGTCACAGAAACTATCAATCCACTGTATTCACAGACTAATGACATTTATTTCTATTTACTATTTCTAAACTGGCAATTATTTTGAATTATGTGCCTTATGTGCTTAAGTTCTGTGTTCAAGTAATAAACTTTCTTTTACATCCATTCCATTTTTTTCTAACTTGTCTTATTTTTTCCTTTCAACACCATTTTGAAAATGATCTTCACCCTTTATAGTTTTCACATGTCCATCTGCTGCTCTTTGCAACAGATTCCTTTCCTGTTTTCAAAGCTCTCTTTCAATGTCCTTCTGTATATCCTTACATATCCTTTGTCCTTTCCCTTAACTCCATCCAATTATCACTAAATCTATTTGCTGCTTGCTCTATTAAAGTCTTGTCTTAAATAATTTGCATTTCATATATTTCCTAAATAATTCACAAATCTTTATAAATCACTTTTTACATTTAGCAGTTACTTTTTCAAATGACTTCTTTAACTTATTTTATAGTACACATCCCTAGATACTACTGCTGAGAAAAAAAAATTCACAGATATTTTTTCCCATGCGGCATACAGGGATTGTTCTTTTTATATTTATATGTCTTTCACAAAATTTTGTACGTTAAATTATATTAACTTGCATTGAAAAGTATATGTAACTAATCTTCCTATAATTTCATAGGTGTTAATTTCATTAAGGCATGTATTCAGTTTTCTTGTGGAAAGATTCATAATCTTAGTTAATTCTTAAAGGTCTTTAAGAAGAGAACTTATAAGGTCAAAGATCAAAATCTCATCCTCAACTTAAAGAGGAATATGCATGATAAAATTTTTTATATTAATTTTAGAAGTTTCACGGATATTTTATATATTAAATTTTTCCATACTCTTTATTGAAGCAGATTTTATTAACTTACAGTTCATATTTAGGAAGACTTTATATTTGTATATTCTCTTTCTTCCCTATTAGCTGTTTTATAATGATTTTGAATACAGCTTCACTTAAATACATTCTCTGGGAAAAAAAACTTTTCTTCAAAGAACAAAATCAGAAACAGGAAAACGGCAGCTTCTGGCAGCATAGAAGCAAAGTGTGTAATTTTCTAGCCATTCAGCTGCCACCTGCCTTGCCACCAGAGATTCAGTCTAATTATACTCGCTGATCTGCACCAGCCTCAGAAAGAGACATGATGCATGTGAAAGGGGAGGTTCTTTGAAGAGTTAAAGCAATCTTTCTTTAAAAGCTGGTTATGTTTTTGCCTTAATGCATGCTTTAACAGCTTCTTCCTGCCCATGATGTAAACTCAGATTCTACAGAAGTAGGTGACAGAGTGGTAGTTGAAGGTACTAACATTAATCATGAGGGAAGTCTAATTTTTTCTGGCTTTCAGTTCCACCAAGTGACAGGGTGATTTTCACTTTTCTCTTCCAGAATCCTAATGTGCTGTATGATATTTAGGTTTCACACTTTCCTCAAAGTATCTGGTGTCAGTCTGACGAATGACCATGTCCTCTGTAAAATGCCAGAATTTGGACTGTGGACACATCTGGTTTATTTTCTTTTTACCAGTCCAGGGGAAGGCTTGGGAAACTCTCCCCTGCATCAGGTGTTATGGAGTCAGAGATCTTATTGGCACCATGGAATAAAGTAATTGAGTAATAAAGTAATTGAGTAATTTCAGTAATTCCTAATTACTCAGTAATAAAGTAATTGAGTTTATTTTTTTTTATTATACCACCATGAGTTTGTCCCGAGGTGTTGCAGGTGTGGCTGCAGTGCCTACTGCATTGGCAGGTGGCAGACAGGAGACAGACTTTTCTACACCCAAGGCTCTGCCCTGTGGGCCCTGGATGGTTGATGGTCTGACATAGAAAAAGACTGGGCCTCCTGGGATGAACCCAGAGCCACAGCAGGGCCTGGCAAGCTACCCGTGGTGTATTTGATATGCCCAAAACAGTAACAATAATAAACCTCATTCCCAATGAATGGAGATGTTACTGGCGCCCTCTCGAGCAAATCGATGAACAGCGGGAAGACAAGTGACAAGTGAGTTTATTCACCATTTCTCAATCAGAACTCTCCATTATCTGGCATTGGTATAGATATGCCATGTTCACTTTGGTGCTTTTCTGCTTTCTTACTCAATATTTTAAGTTATATAAATGTAATATTCATAAAGTAATAGTATATGTATTTAGATAAGTGCACTTTTGTTAAGCTATCATACTTTTGAGAAGTTCTTGAATTTTGATTGATATTCTTTATTTTAAAAAAGTCTCAGAAATTAAGTAAATATAAACCATAGAAGTAGCCTCAAGATTCTGGAGAAGAAAATGCCTTTTTAGTGAAGCCAGAATATAAGATAGTTCAATAGTTTAACTTAACATCAAGATTTCTCTTCGGGCAAATGATAACATTGCTTTGCAAAATAATGTTGATTTTTTTAATCTTTTAGATGAAGTTTTAGAACTGTTACGTAATTCAAAAAATCATATAATATGCATAGTTTTATAAAATATTTTGCATTTGAACACATAATTTTTCCTGTTCTGAAACTTGACTCAAAACTTACCCCTGTTACTTAAACTAACCCAACCCTAATCACTTTAATAAATCATTTTCTTTAAAGCATTTTAACTCCACTGTACATTATTTTCTGAAAATATTTTATTGTAAATATATAATTTGTCACATTTTATAAAATTTTATAATGATATAATGAGATATGACAAGCAGCTAGGATGGTGTGCTAGTTTTCTGATACCAAGTAAAAAAATTTCCCACAAAATTATTTGTGAAAAAAAAAAACTGATAAATTCATGAATCTGTAGGCCAGTTGCCCAGGACAGTAAGACTGAATTTTCTACTCAGGGTTTCACAGGACTGAAATAAAAATAACAACTGAAAGAGTTCTTGAATGATGAGTCTTTAAAAAATGATTAGAATTTAGTTCCTTGAGGATTCCATTTTCTTACTTCCTGATACTGGCCATTCTAATCTCCTAAAAGTTTCCATATTTTTTGCCACATGGTCTGCTTATGTCCAGACCAATAAAGGTGACTTCCATTCTTCTTGGTTTCCCTCTCTACCATCTAGTACAAATATTAAAGATTATTCAATTGGTTCAAAACTACCCAGATACTATTTCATTAAAGACAAGTGATATAGTCCAAAATTAACTCTGCAAACCTCCTTTCATAGCACTACAATATTGTCACTTGTGACTTGTCACTAGTCTTCCCTTTTTGTGTTCATCGATTTGCTTGAGCGCGGCACCAGAAGCATCTCCATTCATTGAGAATGAGGTCCATTATTGTTAGCGTTTTTGGCATACTGAATATACCACAGGTATCTTGCCAGGCTCTGCAATGGCTCTGGGTTCATCCCAAGGGCCCAGTTGTCCCAGTCTTTTTCTATGTAAGACCATCCACCCTCCAGGGTCTTCAGGGCAAAGCCCTGGGTGTAGACAAGCCTTGTCTGCCACCATCCGGGTAACCAGGCACCACGGCCACACCTGCAACACTTTGAGGGGCAAGCTCATGGTGGTATAATAAAAAATAAAATAAGCATTTTTTTTTAAAAAATGAGGGAACAAGATTTAGGTGGTTTAACATGTACAGCAGCTGGGCTCACGAGGCGCCGGGGAGGGAAGGCGGGTTCTAGCCCTGACCCACCACCCCAGCAGAGAGCCTCGCAACAAGCCAGACGACCCGCCACTCCATGAGGGCCTCCATTTTCCATATCCGGATTTCCCCCTCGCCAGAAATTCACCCAGCAGACCAGCCTATCAAAAGCCTGGCTCGCGAGGCCACTTGAGGCCACGCCGTTCATCAATAAATGCTGGATTTAGAGATGAGTATGCTACCCGCACAGCAGAGCCTGGCAAGCTACCCATGTCATATTTGTTATGCCAAATCACTTGATCACTTGATCACTTGAATCCCGTTATTCATCGATTTGCTCGAGCGAGCCCCAGTAACATTTCCATTGGAACCTATCACGTGCCAATGTAGCCCAATGGCATCTGGTGGATTCAGGAACAGGAAGAGCCTCAAACCGTTCCTTCAGGGTCTTTATAAGGAAGTCTGACCATCTTGTAGGTGGGCGGCCACGTGATCTTTTGACATCCCGTGGGATCCAGTCGGTAATGGCTCTAGTCCAGCGGTTTTCTCCAAATCACATTACATGTCCAGCCCATCTGATTTTCGATGCCTTGGCAAACGAGACAGCATCCCTGATTTTGGAATAGCGATGGAGGTCAGAACTCCAGATTCCTTCTCTCACTTGAATGAGGCGTGATAATCCAAGCATAGCTCTTTCAATTCCTCTCTGGGAGACCCGAATAGCATTCTCATCCTGCTTTCATAGGGCCCAGGTCTCTGAGGCGTATGTTACTGCAGGGAGAACGATGGAGTCAAAGAGATGTGCCCGGAGCCAGAGGTTCTCTGTCCTTTTAGCTATTTCTTCGATGCCTTTGAAGGCATTCCATGCCGCTCTCCTCCTCCTGCACAGCTCAGGTTTTAGGTCGTTCATCATGTTGATTTTTTCGACCTAGGTACACATAACTGCTGCATTCAGAGATGTTTGTTCCATTGAGAGTGAATGGGGGCCTCTGGAATTAGTTCATTCTTCATGAACATAGTTTTCTTTAGATTCAGCTGTAGACCTATCTTTCCACATTCCTCGGTCAAAGTCAGCCAGCATTTGTGCCGCTTGGCTAATATTTGGTGTTATTAGAACAATGTCATCAGCGAAGCCGAGGTGGTGTAGTTGCCGACCATCTATCTTCACTCTCATTCCTTCCCATTCTAATTGTTGCATGATGTTCTCGAGGGTGGCGCTGAAGAGTTTTGGTGAAACGGTATCACCCTGTCAAACCCCTCTTTTCACATTAATGATCACTTCTTTGTAGAATGGTGAGATCCTGGTGGTGAATCCATCATACAGCTCACGAAGGATCTTGATGTATTGGGTTTGAACACCCTGTTTGGTTAGGGGCTTTGATGACTGCTTCAGTCTCCACAGAATCAAAGGCTTTCTGTAAATCAATGAACGTGAGACAGAGCGGCATCTTGTACTCCCTACAAACCTCAATGAGCTTGGTTACCGTGTGGATATGGTCGATTGTGCTGAATCATTTCTGGAAGCCTGCTTGTTCGCATGGTTGTCCTTCATCTAGTGTTCTGCTAATCCTGTTCAGGATGACTCGTGTAAACAGCTTGTAGATGACAGACAACAGGCAGATGGGGCGATAGTTGCCGATGTCTTGAATGTCTCCCTTCTTGAACAGTAGAACTGTCCTGCTTTTTTTCCATTGTGAGGGCACCTTGCATTCGGACAGGTAGTGTGTGAAGAGCCGAGCTAGTGTATTGATGAGTACCGATGGCAGATTCTTCAGGTGTTCGGGTCTGACTTTGTCTGGGCCTGGTGCTGTTCTCTTCTTTACCAATGAGATGGCATGTCGGATTTCAGAAGGGAGAACGTTGGGAATGACATATCCATCCTGTGGAATTTGGTATGTGGGCAGGTAGATGTGGCTATCAAAGAGATTTGAGTAGAAGTCCTGGATAATCTTCTCCATTGCCTTTCTGGAAGATGTGATAGATCCATTAGGGGCGTCGGAGAGCAGTCATCTTGGTCTTATAGTTGGCGAAGGACAGACGGGCAGTGCGAATGCTTTTCCTGACTTCTGCTGCATCTTCCAGTATTTCTGCTCTTCTGTCTTTGAGGTCTTCTTTTATCGCTTCTCTGCACTGTTTAGCAAGCTTGGACGTTAGCATTTGGTCTCCTGAGGCTCGCGCCTTGCCACGTTGGTGAATGAGCTCGAGAGTTTCTGAAGACAGGTGTCCTTTTGTGTCTTTCTCTCTTTCTCGGAGAGAAATCTTTAACAACGATAACTAAAGATTTGTTATGCCAAATACCAGTAGCAATTATAGACATCATTCTCATGACCTGATGGAATGGTTTGAGGCTCTTTATGTTCCTGGAGCAACAGGTGCCCTTGGGCCCTATGAAAGCAGGATGAGAGTGCTATCCGGGACTCCCACAGAGGAATTGAAAGAGCTATGCTTGTAATATCATGCCTCACTCAAGTAAGAGAAGGAATCCAGAGTTCGACCTCCATCCGCTGTTCCAGAGTCAGAATGCTGTCTCGTTTGCCAAGGCATTGAAAATAAGATGGGCTGGACATGTAATGCGATTTGGAGACAACCGCTGGACTAGAGCTGTTACGGACTGGATCCCACTGGACATCAAAAGACCACGTGGCCGCCCACCTACAGGATGGTCAGACTTCTTTGCCAAGACCCTGAATAAATGGTTTGAGGCTCTTCATATTCCTGAAGCAACCAGATGCCACTGGGCTACTCTGGCACATGGTAGTCAAATGGAAAGTTTACTGACGCCCACTCGAGGAAATTGATGAACAATGGGATGTCAAGTGATCAAGTGATCAAGAAAATCTTACTATAAATTCAATTTTATCTCTCCAAATATATGTATATATTTGCATTTATATATGTATATATGTAAGATTTATATATATGTATATATACATATATATTTACTAATCCTGAATGTATTGTTAGTTAAATATGGGATTTGGGGAGCTAACTATGGTCATAATGGCCATAAAGGCAGCATCCACATAATGGAATTAGTGTCCTTATAAGAAGAGACACAAGATAAAAGGATTTTCATATTCTTTTTCTTTCTCACTATGTGACAAGACAACAGAAGGTGGTTTTCTGAAATCCAAGTTGAGACTTTTCAGTACAACCCAAACTGTGATGGCATTTCAGAATTTCAGAGTACAAAATTATAGGGAAAATTTCTTGTTTTGTTGTTGTTTAGTTAAACTATTTTTATTTAGGTAAACATATATGAGGTAGGAGTGGGAGACAGAGTTAGACATTCAAAAAGAAAGCAGAATTCTTCAGCAGTCAGAGAGCTAAGGGTACCCCATAAAGTAAAAGAAGATAATTATAAATCCCAGCCAGAGAGACAGACAAGATCCCAAATGGGGGATCTGCCATTTTTTAGTAAATATATGGTCATCTTTATTAAGTTGGAGGAGACTGAGGTATTATATCCTCCAGATCTCAATTCTCCTTAACCATAGTACCCAAAGCCCAACTGAGATATTTGGGTATTGTCCATAGTCTTCCATCAGATATTTAGGTCTTTTTAACCATTACTTCAAAGCCACATATGTTTAAATGTGGGTGTTCAAGAAATTTCTGAAGCAAGAAACAATATTTAGATATTTATCTTTCTTAAAAAATTATGTTTTCTTGGGGACTGTTCTTTCAAGTAATCCCTTAAAAGGTACCTACTGTGAATATTTCAAAAAGGTGTAATTTATTCCTATGAATTTCTCATGTTTTCCTCTGAGACTGCTCTATATGCATGTTTCTTTAAAATGAAGATTTTTTTTTTTTGCTTTTTTGGGTCACACCCAGCAATGCTCAGGGGTTTCTCCTGGCTCTGCACTCAGGAATTACTCCTGGCGGTGCTCGGGGGACCATAAGGGAATCTGGGGATCAACCCTGGGCCTGCACAGGTAGGCCACGTGCAAGCAAATGCCCTACCCACTGTTCTATCACTCCGGCCCTAAAATGAAGATCTTATGTCAAGCATCTTTAACTCTTAATCTCTGCTTATCATAGCTACTACCATCACTGTATCACTGTATCACTGTCTTCCCGCTCATCATCGATTTGCTCGAAGCGGGCCCCAGTAACATCTCCATCTGTCTCATGTTAGTAGAGCCCAAGGGCATCTGCTTGCTCCAGGAACATAAAGAGCCTCAATCCATTCCAGAATGAGGTCTATAATTGTTACTGGTATTTGGCATATCAAATACAACAGGGGTAGCTTGCCAGGCTCTGCCGTGCAGGTAGCATACTCTTGTAGTCATCTCTAAGTCCAGCATTTATTGATGAACTGCGCTGTCAGTTGCGGCAACGCAAGCCGGGCTGTGATAGGCCGGTCTGCTGGGTGGAGTTCTGAGAGAGAGAGAAGTCCAGATGTGGAGAATGGAGGCCCTCTTTGGAGAGAGACTCACAGACATGGGGGCAGAGCTGCTACTTGCTCTCCCTGTGCCCAGCCGTCACACGAGGCAGAGGCCCACTCCACCTCGTGAGCCTCCATTCCTTGGAAGCCCACTCCATGAGGGCCTCCAAGGAAATAATAAAATAGAAATATACTAATTAGAAATAAAAATGTATCAGTGAAACCAAGATTTGTTTCTTTGAAAGGATAAACAAAATTTACATCATTTTATAAGCATGTCTAAAAATAATTTTATGTCATAATCTCTAAACTATAGAATTAGTTTTAAATGGACTCAAGACTTGGACATAAGACCTAAAAACACAAAAATGTAAAAAATAAACTGCAAAACACCACTGTCATTGACTTCAGAGATGTCTTTGGGATCAGTCCCTGAGAACAAAGGAAATAAACAATACAGTGCTTGGACTTCATGAATGTAAAATACTTCCAAACTACGACAAACTATTAATAAAATGAAGACACATTCTGAATGGAAGAAAGTTATTTTCTCATCATACATGTTGGGAGGGTTTAACATATGGTATATATTATAAATTTGTAAAATTAAAAAAACAAAATACAAATAATCCCATCAAAATTAGATGAAGAGCTGAATAGATGTTTCTCCAAAGAACACAAAAAAGACTAACAGGCAAGAGATATAGTAAAGTAGGTAATGTGCTTTCCTTGCATGCGATTGATTCAGGTTCATTTCCTGGAATAAAATATGGTACTGCGAGCCCTACCAAAAGTGATTCTTGAACATAGTGCCAGGAGTTAGCCCAGGAGTTAGCCACTTGAATGTGGCCCCCAAATAAAAACAAAACAAAGCAATAAAAGGCCAACATGCATGTAAAAAATTCTCATGATCACTTAAAATTAGAGCAGTGTAAATAAAAAAATATGGTAGATTATTATCTTGCACTTGTGAATGTGACACCACAGGGACAGAAATAAGAAGGGGTGGTAAGGATGAAAAAGCAAAGGAACAATTGTATGTGGCTGGTAATATTGAAGATTTATTCAATTTCTTTGAAAATAGATTTTTCTCAAGATGCTGAAAATAAAAAATAGAAATTCTGCTCTTAAGTACATATCTGAAGAATATAGAAATACTGATTTAAAAAGATTCATGCACTCCTATGTTCATTGTAGTGCTATATAACTTAATTGCCAAAAACATGAAAACAAACCAAGAGTCCAAGAATGGATAGTGAGTAATAAAGTAGGTATAGTATATATACACAATAGTAGCAATCTCAGCTCTAGGTAAAGACGATATATTGCTATTTGTAATAAACTACATAGAGTTGAAAGTATTTCAAAATATATTATGAAAAATACTAATAGCAGATCATCTCATCTATATGTGGAATATAAAAAGCAAGGAAGTAGACAAAAATAAAATCCTATGTGAAGTCTTGGATTTTTTCTACAGAAGTAGAATGCCAAAGAAGAGGGTATAAGGGCACAAGATATGAAGGGAGATCAATAGATGGTGTAGAGGGATACCTGTAATGGTGAAATGCAAGGAATGACAACTTACCTTTGAAGAGTAGTAAAAAAAGGCCATCTTGAAACTATACATTATGCTATCAATATCACCTTGGCAAAAAATTATATTGATATTATGAATGCAACATATTGGCTTGCAATGATTAGCAGATTATTAGAGCTACTTGCTCGACTTAATTTCTTTTAATTGTGGCACGGTGACCCATTCTTCTACTGTGTACATTTCCCAACACCAGTGACCTCAGTTTCCCTCCCACATCCACCACATCCAGGCTGCCTCTATGGCAGGCACATTTTCTCTGTGTCTCTCTCTTTGTCTCTCTCTCTCTCTCTCTCCCCCCCTCTGTCATCTCTCTCTCCTTTTGGGCACTATGGTTTGCCATGCAGATACTGAGTGTTATCTTGATTTTTCATTTACCTACTTTCAGTACACACAGGACACAGTTCTTATCCAGAGTGAGCATTTCCTACTATTACTGTGATAGTGATTTCTTCTTTTATCCAAACTGCTTTCTCCCTTAGCACCTGAGACAGGCTTCCATCTGTGGAACAATCCTCCTATCCTATATGTGTTACTACTGTCCTTGAGTATTAGTCTCATACTATGTGTATTTTGTGTCTCACCAATGAATGAAATCATTCTGCCTGTCCCTCGTCTTTCAATTCATTTCACTTATGTGCCTGGCAAGAGAGAGATGTCTGCATTCATTTTTTGATATGTGTTTGGGTCTGAGCTGCAAACCTCTGGGCCCTGACAGACCTCTGGCTAAAAGTTGTGTTGCCGCAAGCGGCCGCGCAGTTCACATTCTGACTAAACTCTGAAAATATGCCCAAGAAGTGGGCCCTGTTCCCAGGGGAATGTAACTTTAATATGGCCAACACCCACATAAACATGACTATGTTTAACCAAGATAACAGGGAGCTGGTGGGCAAATGTGTGCATCCAAGGCAGAACAAAATCCTGGTCTTGTGATGTCTCAAATAATGTAAATTGTAAAAGGGAACTGCTCTCCAGACCCTCCCTCTGGTCCCCCCACTGTGTTGGTGTCTTTTTATTTTTCTGCGACAGCAGCAAGGCAGAAACTTCTCCCAAGTCCTTTCCTCTTGTACGGTTGAAGTCTGGCAAGATCCAGTTCTTCCTCATTCGTGCCTGGGATCACTGACCAGGGCCCCTAGCATCATGTAGCTGTCCAGTTTTTCACTTTTTGAAGGAGGCTTTCTGTACTCGACTTTAAATTTTAATCTTTTATCAAAGATTAAGAGACCATATATTTTAGAAGTCTGTGACAGGATATTCAACTCTATTCCATTGGTATGTGTGTCAATCTTTATTCCAATGCAACACTGTTTTAATTACTGCTGTTTTGTAGTACAGTTGGATGCACATGGAAGGTATTATGCTACTACCATCTATGACATAAATCCTTAATAGATATTATGCTACTACCATCTATGACATAAATCCTTAATAGATTTAAGGCATTGTGTATATTACAAAGAACACTAAACTCCAATATTTAGCTTGTCATTTACTTTAACTGTTTTTTTACTTTTAAAGTAAGTTCTTTAATATTTTTCTTTATTTTGTTCAAATGAAGTTGTGTTAAATCACATGGGAACTCCACAAATAGTTTTGCTTTGACTGTTTAATGACCCTCATTGAAAATAGAAAAAGTACTTCGGTTTTTCCTAGCTATGAATATGACTATATACATATGACTATATACATATATTATAGTTTCCAGAAAGACAAGTGTGAAGGAAGGGGACACTATCTCACATTGTTGAGGTGTTCCTCCATGTCTCCTGCCTTTAACCCCACTTTGTTCCTATAAGACAGCCTATATTTAGGGAACACTTCTATCACTATATCAACATTCTCAACTACATCTCAAATGGATAAAGAGTGTGAACTCTGAATATAAAAATGAAAACAGCAACTCCACAAAGAATCAATCCATTGAAGTTATGTACATAGTTCTGCTTACTAAAAAGTTGTATTTCCCTACCATCCACTTTTATTTGTCTTTGAACTACATTTTGTCCTATCTTTTTAAATAAGAATGTAGAAAATGAATAACATTCATCGAGGGAATATGGGTTCATGTGACCACATTTGTTTTAGCAGTACAATTAGAGTTTTTCAAAATATAGATTGCCCATGTCAGTCAAATGTGCACCACATTTGGTGGACCACCAAAGCACCACTATCCATCTGCTATCCCTCTACTAACTAATTGTAAGATATGTCAACACAGAACTTTCCTGGTGCCAGGACAAATAAGAAACCACCTTGCCTACCCAATCCATGTGCAGGCTTCTTTCACAACATCTGTGGATGTTGATTTTATTGATGCCAGTTTTGTTTCCTCACATGAATAATTGGGGTCAGAGACTGACCCTGCTGTTGTACAGAAGTAATTGACGACAATAAATTTGCCCTTTGTGTTGCCCAGGTATAGAAAGTCCTTTATTTCACACTACATCATAAATTATCCACCTACAGCAAGGTTCTGAAATTGTCTTTCCCAACTGCAGTTAAAGTTTATGGAGTTTGATGTGTGAATTTAGCATGGGATTAATTCTAGAGCCATGACCTTACACCTTCTTATACACAGATATTTCGTGTATGGCATTTCCTATTAAAATTGAATCTGATTAGAACATAGGAATTTCTCCAGAAGTATTGGTTACAGAAGTAGCTTTCAAACATATCTCAATTATCACATGCCCCTTCTTTACAAAACCCTAATTATATGAATTTTTTTGTCCTTTTGGTTATTTACTTAAATTTTATTTCATGCTACTTTTTATGTAATTAATAATTTGTACAAATAAATGAAAGTAATATTGTGAAAACACATCCAGAAAAATGAATAGGTCTACTTTTTAGTTATAAAGTAAAAAAAATAATACATGTATTAGAACTATAATTTATTTTAATTTCTCTCAAATTGACTAATTACTTAACCAGTTCATTAGCATTAACAAAGTTTCAGTTGTCTTTCCAGGTAAACTGTACACTTTTATTACTTATATTGTTATGCTAATAATATAAACAGCATGGAATTGGAAGATAAATTTTTTAAATGCACTGAATTTCTTTTTTTTTCAGTTGAATCACTATGAATTACAAAGTTACAATGTCATTCATGACTGAGTTTTGGGAATACAATATTACAACTAATTTCTTCACCAACATCTGCTCCCTACCACCAGTATTCCCAGTTTTCCTCCTGCCTGCCTCCCACCCCATCCACCTTCCTCTATGGCAAGTACTTTCCACCTCACACCAACGACCCCACTAGCTTCCATTTTAGGCACTGTTTTACAATACTGTTACTGATAGGGTATCATGCATATTACTTGGCCTCCTTTCAGCACTTAGTCCTGTCCAGAATGACTACCTTCTTCTATAATTGTCCTAGTGATTCCTTCCCTCCCTATCGCCCCACTGGCAAGCTTCCTATTAAGGACTAGTTCGCCTATTTCTACTACCTTTGGATGTTAGTTATTCCTCTACTGTTTCTTTATATCCCTCATACAAGTGAGATCATTTTATGTCTATTCCTTTCCCTCTGACTGATTTCTCGCAGCATGATACTCTCTGTATCCATTCATGTATTATCAAATTACATGACAGCTATTCTTACGGTCAAGTGGTATTTCATTGTGTACATGTGCCTCAGCCTCTTTATCCACTCATCCATTCTTGGGCAGTTGGGTTGCTTCCAGACATGGGGTATTGTGTATGGTACTTCAATGCACATAGAAATGCAGAGGTCTTTTATGCATTGTGTTTGGGACTGTGGACCATGTTTTCAGAAGTGGAATTGCTGTATTGTGTAGAAGTTCAATTTTTTTTTTTTTTTTTAGGAATTTCCAAAAAGCCTTGGCCAACCATAAACATTTCCACCAACAATGAATAAGGGTTCTTTTATTCCATTGTATACACACCAACACTGGCTGTTGTTCTTTTGACGAGTGCCAGTCTCTGTGGTGTGAGGTGAATCGCATTGTTGCTGACTTGCATTTACCTGATGATTAGTGATATAGAACATATTTTTCATATGCTTTCTATTTGCATTCTTTGAGGAAGTTTCTGTTCATCTCTCCTCCCCATTTTTGAAGGGGTTGTTTGTTGTTTTCTTGTAAAGTTCTACATGTGCTTTATATATATACATATATATATATATGTATGTATGTATGTATAAATTGTGAACCATTCACTAGATGAGTGGTAGGCAAGTAATATCTCCTAATTTGTGGGCCATCTTTGATTTTATCATTATTTACTTGAAATGCAGAAGCATCTTCATTTAATATAGTTCCTTTCATTTATCTTTGCTTCCACTTGTGTGATCAGTAACATTTCATTCTTAAAGATACCTCTAGTTTTAATATCATGGAGAGTTGTACCTATATTTTCCTCTATACATTGTGGAATCAGATATGATTTTGAGGTCTTAAATACATTTTTATTTGACTTTTATGAATACTGTTAGAAAGATGTCCAACCCCATCTTCCTATTCTTCCAGGAGGCAGGAGTCATGCCCATGAACCCCCTCAGGCACCAAATAATCTCCTATACTGGCCATGATCCAGAGACTCATACATAAATCTACAAAGAGTTCAACAAGTGGCAAAGATGCTTCCTCACCCCTTAGACTGAGTGAACAGGAGACTTCAGAGGGGAAACAGATGAGGTCCCATCCCATCCAAATAGAGCCCAGTAGTTGAAAATCTCCACACTTCACAATCACCATGTTCAACCATGTTCAAGGTTGAACTTCACTGCTTGGAAAAGCTTCACCCTGAAATTAATCTGCTGAAAAACTCAGGTGTGTGGGTTTGTGACTGAAATCTCCAGGCTTTCATTGAGTTGAGGATGGACTACCTCCCCAATCTCCCTGTTCTTCTAGAAGGCCCGGCAGTCACAAACTACCATCCAGTTAAAAATGTAACTCCAACTTTATCACCATGTTAAAAATTTTGGAGTTCCTGGAGTAAAATCTCAAGCTCTACAATACATATAAACCAAGTAGCACACCACAGTTATTCTGTAACAACATATTAGTGATTTCTTATGCAAGGGCTTAATAGTTCCATGATGAGATTGAACAATTTAAGAAAAGATTTCTTGTTGGTATAAAACCAGAGAGGATGGATGAGTTATGGACGAGGCCCTTACAAGCAAGAGGCATTTCCAGGACCCCACTCCTCGATGAGTAGGCAGGAAGAGAGCTATGAGTCTGACTCTCTGGGAAAATACTGGCATGCTTCTCCTTTTGCTAGTTATCAATTATCACTAGCTATGCATTATACTTAGCACACAACTATAAGCTATCCTCTGCCTACACATCTATTGTCTCATTGTCTAGTTTGAACATTAAGCATTAATCTACCTCCCTTACGATTGTGTTCAGGAATGTATGGGCAGTGGGCTATGTGGAAAACCCCATGCATGGTAGTCTGCACCAGACTCCTTTGTTCTCCTTAATTGACATCAGTCTGTGCCTATATGTCAATAAAAAGAGGTCCTATTCTGCTGCTCCGTGCCTCACACCAGCAAGAGCATTGTCCCTCTGGCTACTTCATTCTACTTGTGAACTCTTATCTCTGCACCCCCAACTGAAAGAGATCTCCCTCCAATTTCTTGATCATTTTAGCAAATAATTACTATAAAAGCCATATAAAACAAAATATTGATTGGTCCGATGTAGCAGGCTTAAGGGGTGGTTGGGAAAACTAAAAAAAAAATTGTGGTATGGGGGGGTGGAGCAATAGTTCAGTGGGTAGGGTGTTTTCCTTGCGCACAGCCAACCCAGGTTCGATCTCAGGCATCCCACATGAGCACCTGAGCACCGCCATGAATAATCCCCGAGCACTGCTGGGTGTGACCCAAAAAGCAAAAAAAAAATTGTGTCAAGTTACAATGCTGGTAGTATTGGGGTTGAATATTGCATGTCTGTAACAAATTAACAACTTTGTAAAAATTTTGAGTAGGAGCCTATTAAGTTCAGTAAGTTCAAGAAGTGAAAGCAACAACAGAGATGGCTCATTTGCACATACCAGCTTAGTTTATAGGTCATAACTTTAGCAACACCATTCTGAGATATATGTTGTAAAAGCAACTTGAAGTAATTTAATAAGTGCCTGCTAAGGGAGCAGACTGGAAGGAAGAGTGGGAAACTAGGGATATTGATGATGGTAAAGGACCATTGATGGTGGGACTCATGTTGGAATAATACCAGAATACATGAATACCTGAAAAACTGTATTGTGAGAACTTTGTAAAACATGGCTTTTAAATAAGTAAGAAATAAATATAGTAATTAAAAATGAAAATACTAAAAATAATTTTACTAAATTTCTTGTGCTCAACTGACATTCATATTTTCAGCATGTTGTAGGAAAAACTAAATAAATATGAAACATTAGTTCTATTAATAAAAAGGAAGTCTGACTTCAAACTTCTGTCTAACACCATGCACAAACGTCAGATCAAAATTGTTTAAAGATCTCGGTATCATACCTAAATCAATAAAACACATCAAAGAAAACATAGGCAAAATCCTCCACAATATTGAAGCTAAAGGCATATTCAAAAATGAAACACTATTAACAAAGCAAGTGGAAGCAAAGATAAAACAATGGAACTACATGAATCTAAAAAGCTTATGACCTCAAAAAAGTGGTCATAATACAAAGTCAGGCCAAGGAGTAGGAAAGGATATTCAGTAAGTACCCATCTGATAAGTGGTTTATATCCAAGATATATATAGCACTTCTAGAACTTTGAAGGAAAAAGACAGCCAATTCTATCAAAAAATGGGGAGAAGAAATGAACAGAAACTTCCTCAAAGAAGAAATTCAAATTGCCAAACAGCATACGAAAAAAATGCTCTTCATCACTAATCAATCATCAGGAAGATGCTAATATAAACAGCAATAAGATATTTCACACCACAGAGATTTGCAAAATAACATCCAAAATAACAGAACAACCAGTGTTGCTGTGGATGCAGGGAGAAAGGGACTCTTATCCTTTTTGGGTGGGATTGTCTTTATGGACATTCCTCCAAAACTAGAAATCGAGCTCCCATTTGACCCAGCAATACTACTCCTGGGAATATACCCTGGGGTATATTCACACATAAGAACACACAGCAGAAACACCTTCTGCACTTATATGTTCATCTCAGCACTATTCACAACAGCCAGAATATGGAAACAACTTGAGTGCCTGAGAACAGATAACTGGATAAAGAAACGATGGTACAGCTACACAATTAAATACTATACAGATGTTAGGAAAAATGAAGTTATAAAATTTGCCTATAAATGGATGGACATGGAAAGTATCATGCTGAGTGAAATTAGTCAGGGGGGAAAGGACAGGTATAGCATGACTGCATTCATCTTCCGGATATAAAAAAAAGAGACTAATATCCAAGACCAGGTAAAATGGAATAAGAATTGTCAATATTTGGAATCTACCAGAAGTGTGTGTGGGTCAGAAGTTAGATAAATAGAGAAGGGCCAGTGTGCTAATAATTGTTGGAATAATGGTACACCAGACTAGACCTGAGCATCAAATGTAGACAAATGAATAAACATGATAACCCCTAAATGTATGTATCACAGGCCACAACATGCAAGAGAAGGGAGAGAGAGAGAGAGAGAGAGAGAGAGAGAGAGAGAGAGAGAGAGAGAGAGAAAGGCATAGTGCCTTCCACAGAGGCAGGCTGGGGGAAGAGGAGAGGGAATCTGGGGACACTGGTGTTGAGAAGGGTGCAATGGTGGCTATATGGGTGCTGGAACACTATGTGACTAAAACCCAATCTGAAAAGTTTTGTAATTGTATATCTATCTCACTGTAGTTTAATAAATTTTTTAAAGTAAAAAAAATTTACTGAGGTTTTTTCTGCATACAACTGCCATTTGGTGTTTCCAATACCATATGTAGAGGAGACTTTCCTTACTACATTTTTATTTTTTGATCTGAAGATTAATTGACCTTATACCTAAGGATCTGTTCCTGTATTTTCAATTCTATTCCATTGAACTTGGAAACAGAATCCTGTCATATGGCTTATCATGTATCATATAAATTTTTGAAAAAAATTCTTTCATGTGGCTTCATCTTTCAGGTTTACAAATTGTTATCATAAGAATTTAGCCTATAGCCACAATGTGTAAAATAAGAGGGAGAGAGATGCAGAGACAGAGAGAGAGAGAAAGAGAGGAAACTGGGCACCTGCTATTAAGGCAGCCTGGGGGTGGGCGGGAGGGTGTGAGGTACATTGGTGGTGGAAATGGGGCACTGTTGGAGGGGATGGGTGCTGGTATACTGTATTACCAAGAACCAATTATGAACACCTTTATAATTGTATGTTTCAAATGGTATAATAAGAAATTAAAAAAAAAGAATTTAGCCTAATTTTGACCCCTTTAACTCAATTTTCAAAATTTTCTCTTTACTCTGCAGTTCTTGTTCCTAAGTCTATTTTCTCACATATATAGTAGACCAGTTGTTTATTTAACAATTCTGTTTTGTAAGCATATAGAAAAGAAGAAAGTTATCCAGAAAATGTTTCTTTCTAGGTGATTTGTTCTAACACTGGTGGGAATATGAAAGTCCACAAAACAGAACATAAATTCACTAGTACATTGAGATTTCCTATTGATATATGGGTAATTTATTTTCACATATCATAGTGAATATAAATTTAGTTAGTGTGTACTGCAGAAGGCATTATATAGAGACTAAAATTTGAATAATGGACAAGGAAAGCATAATTGCCAATAAAGTAAAGGAAGTATTCATGTGACCAGGTTTTAAAATCCATACTTAAAGATCTGTAGACCCCTAGTGTGTCATCAAGATCAAATGATCCAGTGTGAAAAAGGAGAGTGGAAGTAAGATTTTGTTTATATTTCAAGTTCACTGTAGCCCAAAAGTAGGAAGCAGGCAGATGCCAGTAAAATGAAAAACTGTGAGGTAATTAGATATACATCTTAGTAGAAAACTTATTACAAAAGTAAAGGACTAAAGGGAATACATGTTGTTGATCAGGTGGTATGACATTGAACTCATAAGTAAAGCATCTGTGGAATCTATCTCTAGGTTATTATTTACCAAAAGTTCTTCAAGTAACTAAGCCATTGAAACCTTCAGTTTTCACTTGTTAATAAAGGTAAAAATGTTATCCAATCTCATAATTAATACATAGAAAGCTCTAGACATAGGACACTTGGGCCACATAAATGTAATATGAAAGTTAAAATTTGTAACATAATTATTAGTTTAGTCTTGTGACAAATAATCGATTTTATTTATTTATTCTAATAGATGGTTTAAGAGTTTCCATATTATTGTCATATATGTGCAATGTTACTTCATTATCACCCACCACCCAAGTGACAATAGCACTTCACTACAGACTTGGCAGGTCAGTTCTATTGAGATATTTGTTGACATATCTCAGTATACAGACGCAGATACCCCAGGTAGAGCAGATACCAGCTCTCCCGTTGAACCCTCTGCACTCCACTGACCACAAGAGTGACTTTCAGCCCGAGTCCACAATCCCGATGAACCCAGAGCAACCCCCACACCATGCTGTCAGTGATCTTCTTAATCCACACTTCACAGCTCTTCAGCTCTCCACCAAAGAGATTAATCCAATCTCCAGCCTACAAGGACCCGCCCTTCAGAGACCCGCCCTTCAGAGGAGAGTATTTCAAGCCCAGGAATGCATGAGCCACAGACGCAGATACCCCAGGAAGAGCAGATCCCTGCAATCCCTGTTGTGCAGGCCACAGAGCAGCCACGCTTATTTACTTCCACGCTCCACTCAGAGAACCCTGTAAGCTACCGAGAATATG
This sequence comes from Cryptotis parvus, assembly GCA_021461705.1. Classification (NCBI taxonomy): domain Eukaryota; kingdom Metazoa; phylum Chordata; class Mammalia; order Eulipotyphla; family Soricidae; genus Cryptotis; species Cryptotis parvus. The sequence continues at coordinate 165,759 of JAJIBD010031406.1, forward strand.
TCATCGGCATGGCAGAGCCTGGCAAGCTGTCCGTTGCATATTCAATATGCCAAAACCAGTAATAAAAATGTGTATCTTTCCGACCCTGAAAGAGCCATTAATACAGCAGCACTAAGACGGACGAACAAGGAGTACCTGATAAAATTTGAGGACTGAACTAGGGTGTCTAAATGAAGGACTAAAATGACTGTACTTAAAATGCACGTACACTGGTATCAGAAGCATATATTGAGGACCTGATGATGCAAGCACAAAAGATCAAGTATGACATCATTGGTCTGACTAGATGAGGAGGCATCAATTGCATCATGCCGTTTTTGACAACGGAGAACTCTTCCTAGAAACATGTGACGAAAGAGGTATCCTTGTCAACACGAATGTGGCCATGAACATTGATTCATTTGAACGCCTAACAAACCGAATCGGACAATTACATTTGAAGAGATGTGGACCACTGCCAGCAATTTCTATCTTCATTGTCTACGTACCAACATCCACATACAAGGAAGATGAAATTAAGAAATTCTACATGGAACTGGAGGAGTTCTATGAAAAAGATCACACCTTCTACAAGATCATAGTTGGTGATTTTAATGCCAAGATAGGACAGAGATGATCGGCTGAAGAACTCCACATTGGTACCCATGGTCTATAATGGAACAACTATCTGAGTTCATCATGTCCACCAAGACCATTCATGGGAACTCACAGTTCCACAAGGCTGAAGCGAAACGTTGGGCATGGGAATCTTCCGGTGGACAGTTCCACAATGAAATTGACCACATCATCTTCAATCAATGGTTATGCCTGACCAATGTCGCTTGTCGTCCCAAAATTCCAAACAGGATTGGACCACCGTCTCCTTCATGCAAAATTCTACTTCACGCAGCAGGGAAAAAAAACGCTGCAAAGTTTAAGAAGAGAACTGCCAGAACGACTACCAATAGGGAACTCTTTGGCACCATTGTGGCAACATGGGAAATTACCATTATTACGACATCAATGAAGAATACAACTAACTGGTTCAGCACCTCCATGATAGTGCGAAGAATGCCGAGAAAGAGAAAGACACAAAAGGATGCCTGTCTTCAAAAACACTCGAGCTCATTCGCCAATGTGGCAAGGTGTGAGCCTCAGGTGACCAAATGCTAATGTCCAAGCTCGCAAAGCAGTGCAGAGAAGCAATAAAGGAAGACCTCAGAGAGAGAAGAGCAGAAATACAGGAAGATGCACCAGAAGCCGGAAAAAGCATTTGCAATGCCCGCCTGTCCTTCTCCAACTATAAGACCAAGTAGACTGCCCTCCGACACCCTGATGTATCTATCACATATTCCAGAAAGGCAATGGAGAAGATTATCCATGACTTCTACTCAGATCTCTTTGATAGCCACGTCCACCTGCCCACATACCAAATTAATCAGGATGGATATGTCGTTCCCAACTTTCTCCCTTCGGAAATCTGACATGCTATTTTGTCAGTAAAGAAAGGAAAGAGCACCAGGCCCAGACAAAGTCAGAACTGAACACCTGAAGAATCTGCCATCCGTACTCATCAATATACTGGCTCGGCTCTTCACACGCTACCTGTCTGAATGCAAGGTGCCCTCCCAATGGAAAACCAGCAGGACAGTTGTATGTTCCAAAAAGGGAGACATTCACGACATTGGCAACTATCGCCCCATCTGCCTGTTGTCCGTCATCTACAAGCTGTTCACTCCAGTCATCCAAAACAGGAGTGGCAGAACATTAGATGAAGGACAACCATGTGAGCAAGCTGGCTTCCGAAAAAGATTCAGCACAATCGACCATATCCACAAGGGAACCAAGCTCATTGAGCTTTATAGGGAGTTCAAGATGCCGCTCTGTCTCACTTTCACTGATTTAAAGAAAGCTTTTGATTCTGTTGAGACCCAAGTGGTTATCGAAGCCCTAGCCAAACAGGGTGTTCAAATCCAATACAGCAAGATCCTTCGTGAGCTCTATTACGGATTCACCACCAGGAGCTCACCATTCTACAAGGAAGTGATCATTGATGTCAAAAGAGGGGTTCGGCAGGGTGATACCATTTCACCAAAACTCTTCAGCGCCACCCTCGAGAACATTATGCAACAATTAGAATGGGAAGGAATGGGAGTGAAGTTAGATGGTCAGCAACTACACCACCACTGCTTCACTGATGACATCATTCTAATAACATCAAACAGTAGCCAAGCGACACAAATGCTGGCTGACTTTGACCGAGAATGTGGAAAGTTAGGTCTACAGCTGAATCTCAACAAAACTATGTTCATGAAAAATGAACTAGTTCCAGAGACTCCATTCACTCTTAATGGAACAAACAGCTCTGAATGCAGCAGTTATGTGTACCCTAGGTCGAGAAGTCAACAGGATGAATGAACTAAAACCTGAGCTGAGCAGGAGGAAGAGAGCGGCATGGATTGCCTTCAAAAGCATCAAAGAAATAGCAAAAAAGACAAAGAACCTCCAGCTCTGGGCACATCTTTTGGACTCCACTTTTCTCCTGGCATTAACATATGCCTCAGAGATCTGGGCCCTATGAAAGTAGGAAGAGAACACTATTTGGGTCTCCCAAAGAGGAATCGAAAGAGCTATGCTTGGAATATCACGCCTCACTCAAGCGAGAGAAGAAATCCAGAGGTCTGACCTCCGTTGCTGTTCCAGAGTCAGGGATGCTGTCTCATTTGCCAAGGCATCGAAAATCAGATGGGCTGGACATGTAATGCAATTTGGAGATGACTGCTGGACTAGAGCTGTTACCGACTGGATCCGACAGGACATCAAAATATCACGTGGTCGCCCACCTACAAGATGATCAGGCTTCCTTGTCAAGACTCTGAAGGAACAGTTTTTGAGGCTCTTTGTATTCCTGAAATAACCAGATGCCATTGGGCTACACTGGCATGTGATAGGGTCAAATGGAAATGTTACTGGCACCCGCTTGAGGAAATCAATGAACAATGGGATGTCTAGTGATCTAGTGATCTAGTGACCTCTGTATTTGTTTCCATTAAGGGATTACCTATTCATTTGTTTTGTTTGTAACCCATAAAGAAGCAAGAGCAGGTATATGTCTGTTTCCTTCTGAGTAACTTAATTTAAACAAAACCTTTTGAGTCCGTTCAAGTTACAGCATTGAAAGATTGAATTTTTTCTCAAAGCTTAGTAGCGTTTCCTGTCAGTTCAGCTCTATACTACCACTCATTTGCTGTTGATACTTAGATTGTTTTCAAATCTTAGTTATTATGAATAATGCAGTGGTGAACATAGGTATGCCTGTCTATATAGCTAATGGAATTATAGATTTAAGGAATTATAGAGTTCATGGAATAATTACACATTGGAGAATGTGGTGAGGCAGAAATCACTGCTTCAACTTGAAAATCTTGAGCACTATTTCTGTCTCTGTGTTTGGGGGGATCATTCCCTGAGTACTCAGGGATCCATGTGGAACCAAGGATCAAGCCTCTTACATAATCCTGGATACAAAGCATGTGCTCAGCTCATTGAGCTAATGAATGGTCCCCAGTTTTTGCATTATTATTATTATTATTAATATGTTTTATGTTATATTTTTGGTTACCTCAGCAGCATTCAGAAGACTCAGAGGCCCATCCATGCAATTTTGGCCAACTTAGCTAGTTTAACTCTAGTCCTAAGGATGAGGTTCTGGTTGTGCCCTCAGGAGCCAAGAGTACTCAGGATACTCTTGCAGTATTCACAGGACTCCAGGGATGCACTCTTGGATGATTGGGGGAACATATGGGGCCATAAATTGATGTTAGTTGTCTGAATTCAAGGCTTGTCCTCTGTCTTTCTATGCTATTGTAAACAACATAGAAAAGAAATAAATTTAAGAAAAAGAAATCATTTACAATAGCATCAGTGGCAAATCTGGAGATAGCCTATGCACTTTTCAGAGACAGCAAGCCTGTCCAATTTCCTGTCAATCAAACTCTATATTTGAGTTCCATACTACCATACTTCAGAATGTGAAGGAGTGTGAAGGAGCCCTGACCACCAAAAGAAAAGTTACTGGTGAGATCATCTGGACCAATATTTTTATCTGGGGGAAATTTTTTCACATTTGGTTCAATTTCTATAGGGATAATATATCTTTCTACTTATCCACTTCCTCCAAACTGAATCTTAAGCACATGTAACACTAAAATTTGGGGCGGAATATAGTTCAGCAGGGAGGGCATTTGCCTTGCATCCAGCCAACCCAGGTTCGATCCTTGGCATCCCATATGTAATTCCTGAGTGCAGAGCCAAGCGAAATCCCTGAGCATTGCTAGGTGTGACCCAAACAAAAATAAATGTATTCACTTCTTCTAAATCTCTAATTGAGAGGTATAAAGTTGTTCATGATAACCTTGCATGATCTTTTGTTTTATTATATTTCTAAAGTGTCGTAACTTCTTATATGTCTATATTTGTGATTGAATTTATCAGGTGTGTTTGTGTGTGTGTTTGTGTCTGTGTGTGTTCTTCTCTGTCCTCTATGTCTTTCTTTTCTGTGAGTTTAGCCAAGGGTTTGTCAATCTAATTCTTTAACAATAACAGAACTTACTGCCATTAATCTTTTGCACTGTTTCTACTTTCAAATCATTGTTCATTGCTCTGACTTTATTTTCCCTTTCTTACTTTGGACTCCTCTTTCTTTCTTTCTTTCTTTCTTTCTTTCTTTCTTTCTTTCTTTCTTTCTTTCTTTCTTTCTTTCTTTCTTTTCTTTCTTTCTTTCTTTCTTTCTTTCTTTCTTTCTTTTCTTTCTTTCTTTCTTTCTTTCTTTCTTTCTTTCTTTCTTTCTTTCTTTCTTTCTTTCTTTCTTTCTTTCTTTCTTTCTTTCACTCTTTCTTTCTCTCTCTTTCTTTCTTTCTCTCTTCTCTTTTTCTCTCTCTCTCTCTTTCTTTCTCTTTCTTTCTTTCTTTCTTTCTTTCTTTCTTTCTTTCTTTCTTTCTTTCTTTCTTTCTGTCTTTCTTTCTTTCTCTTCTTCCTCCTCCTTCTCCTCCTCCTTTTCCTCCTTCTCTTCTTCTTCTTCTTCTTCTCCTTCTTCTTCCTTCTTCTTCCTCCTCCTCTTCCTCTTCTTCTTTTTGCTGTTTCCTATAATTTCTGTTATCCCAGGTCTTCATTCACATTTGTATATAAAAGCTTTTTATTTTAAATTTCATTTCTTTTTGACCCATAGGTTCTTTAGTAATGTCTTATTCAGTATCCAAATATATAAGTTTTATCTGGCTTTTATGGTTTTGCTTATATCCATTTTGAAGGTATTTAGATTTGCCATATTATCTCAATTAATATACTGATAGTCATGATAGATTCTAGAAAATATGAAAGTGATTAAGAGAGTCTTCATCCAGAGTGTGCATAACCAGTTGCTGTACTCTGAATTGAATTTCCCCTAAAATCAATTTTGAAGCCCTAATGTCCATTACCTCTGTATATGGTCCTATTTGGGAAAAGTATCTTTGAAGAATTAAGTTAAAATAAACTTTAGTATTGACTCAACTCTCATATGACTGAAAATAATCATGATAAGATGAGTTTAGGACAAGACATAGAGGTACAGAGGGAATAACATATGAACATACGGGAAAAGAAATAATCTAAAGCCAAGAGAGCTACATAAGAAATTAACACTGCTGACGCCTTGAATTATGTCTTCTAGCCACAAGAATAGCCAGAAAATAATGATTATGCTTTATCCAGATAGTAATATGAGTATAAACAAGGATAAGTGCATTTTATTAAAAATAAGTCATACATAAAAGTCATGAGAAATGCTTAAGCTTAAAGATATTTTTGGAAATTAGAAGGAAGGAGGAATAAAAATCTGCAGAAATAGTATATTTTGAGCTCTGAATGATGAGTAATATGGAAAAGTGGGAAAAATAGTTCAGTTGGAATGTGAAAAAGCATATGTAAATATATGAACATATGGCAAATCTTGGTATATTTAGGTAATCTCAAATTATTTCATAGATTTGCACATATATCCACATATGTGTGTATACAGGTCCACATGTATTAGTGTAATGGAGGTATGAAGAACAGAGGGGCCAGTAGCAGAGAATATAGACAGAAAACAAAGAAAATTTTATGCAATAAAAATGATTTAGGACTTTTTAACATAGTTTTATTATTTTCAACCAGATTAGGGGTATGGAATTATTCATGGATGTTCTATAGAAGATGTTTACCCAAATTTGTCCATTCCCCTCTAAATTTGAAAATCATTGTTAGAGTGTGAAATAATATTAAAGCAAATAATAATGAGATTATTGTTCCTGGGAATGTGTTATAATATTAAGAAATATGGCTATGGAAGGAAAATAATTTTTTAAAACACATGTAAATAAGGGCCAGGCATGGCAATGACATGATCAAAGTTAACTCTACTAGGTAGCAGTGGATTAGAGAAAAGAAGGTATAAGTTCACTACGGAGACCATTGTCCCAATGAGAACTCCAGATCAGGATAGTCACTAGGACAAAACTGTTTAGTTCTTATAATATGATTGGGCACAGAAGAGAATAAAACAGTTCAGAGTCTTTTAGATGTGAAGGCAACATAGGCAAAATAGAATAGGAGAGTGTCATGATGTTACACTTTAGGAGTGCCTGCTGAATGTCAAATATCACTGTTCTGCTCTTATTTTTCTCATTGAATTTTGATGTGCTTTACTAATTTTTCTTAATATCTTTGTCAACTTAAACAATGACTCACATGTTGGGAATCGGGGTGTGGGGGCGATCTTGTATTGAATAAATGCCCAGTCTGTGAGCTCACTCAAGGCCACCCAGGAGACCATAAAACTTAGGTGTGTGTTTTTATCTCCTTATGTGTTTGTTTTATTTTCTGCATCACACTCAGCCAGCATTTGTGCCGCTTGGCTAATATTTGGTGTTATTAGAACGATGTCATCAGCGAAGCGGAGGTGGTGTAGTTGCCGACCATCTATCTTCACTCCCATTCCTTCCCATTCTAATTGTTGCATGATGTTCTCGAGGGTGGCGCTGAAGAGTTTTGGTGAAATAGTATCACCCTGTCGAACCCCTCTTTTCACATTAATGATCACTTCTTTGTAGAATGGTGAGATCCTGGTGGTGAATCCGTAATACAGCTCCACGAAGGATCTTGATGTATTGGGTTTGAACACCCTGTTTGACTAGGGCTTCGATGACTGCTTCAGTCTCCACAGAATCAAAGGCTTTCTGTAAATCAATGAACGTGAGACAGAGCGGCATCTTGTACTCTCTACAAACCTCAATGAGTGTGGATATGGTCGATTGTGCTGAATCCTTTCCAGAAGCCTGCTTGCTTGCATGGTTGTCCTTCATCTAGTGTTCTGCTAATCCTGTTCAGGATGACTCGTGTAAACAGCTTGTAGATGACAGACAACAGGCAGATGGGGCGATAGTTGCTGATGTCGTGAATGTCTCCCTTCTTGAACAGTAGAACTGTCCTGCTGGTTTTCCATTGGGAGGGCACCTTGCATTCAGATAGGTGGCGTGTGAAGAGCCGAGCTAGTGTATTGATGAGTACTGACGGCAGATTCTTCAGGTGTTCGGGTCTGATTTTGTCTGGGCCTGGTGCTGTTCCCTTCTTTACTGACGAGATGGCATGTCGGATTTCAGAAGGGAGAACGTTGGGAATGACATATCCATCCTGTGGAATTTGGTATGTGGGCAGGTGGATGTGGCTATCAAAGAGATTTGAGTAGAAGTCCTGGATAATCTTCTCCATTGCCTTTCTGGAAGATGTGATAGATCCATCAGGGCGTTGGAGGGCAGTCATCTTGGTCTTATAGTTGGCAAAGGACAGGGCAGTGTGAATGCTTTTCCCGGCTTCTGCTGCATCTTCCAGTATTTCTGCTCTTCTGTCTTTGAGGTCTTCTTTTATCGCTTCTCTGCACTGTTTAGCAAGCTTGGATGTTAGCATTTGGTCTCCTGAGGCTCGCGCCTTGCCACGTTGGTGAATGAGCTCGAGAGTTTCTGAAGACAGGCGTTCCTTTGTGTCTTTCTCTCTCTCAGCATTCTTCGCACAATCATGGAGGTGCTGAACCAGTCGGTTGTATTCTTCATAGATGTCGCCAATGATGGTATCTTCCCATGTTGCTGCAACGGTGCCAAAGAGTTCCCAGTTGGTGGTCGTTCTGGGAGTTCTCTTCTTTTTTTTTTTTTTTTTTTTTTTTTTTGGTTTGGTGTCCATAATTTTTATTTTAAAGACATTTTATTTGAGGTGGGAGTGGAGAACTGGGGCTAACACCCGGCCATGCTCCTGGGAATATAACCGGGTCGCCGCATGCAAAGCAAGGACTTTAACCTCTGCGCCTCTCTCCGCCCCCATATTTATTTTAGGCGATGCCACGCACCAGCCCCTGGGCTTCGCTGGGCCCGGTACTCCAGAGAATTGGGGATGGCAAAGGCAGGAAGGGTGCCCCGGATCTCCTGCCATTGTGGTGGTATTGCGCAAAAAGCAGACCAAACATTGGGGTTTTTAATTCATTTTTATAAAATCTGGGCTGGCTGAGGGCTTCAGTGTACAGCAGCAGCTCCAGGAGGGGGTGGACTTATCTGCTGGTCCTGCCTCCCGGGTCGGGAAGAAGGTTTCATGCCAACAGCTGTCACTCCTCAGCTCCCAATCACTTAACAGGGGAGGGTTGGGGCGGGGGGCGGGGGCAGGCTCCCGGAGGCTGACACAGCTGGCTTCTCCCTTCCCCCTTTCTCTTGGTTTCCCAGCGGGGCCTGGCGTGCTTGGGGCGGAGCAGCAAGTCCAGGAGCGGTCAGAGGGAGATGTATGGGATAGAGCACCAAGGGGAAGGGGCCCTCGGCCCAAGGGGGAGGGACCTAACCCTCCCCCCTACAGATCCCCAACTGAGTTCACAGCACGAAAAAAAAAACACCTCTAGTCAACAACTCCGCATGGAGGGTATATCAAGTCCAGGGGCCCAAAGGGACAGGCAGGTGAGAGATGGGCGGGGGCAGTGAAGGGAACAGCAGGCTCAGGAGGGGAGGCGGCAACATTTCCCTCCTACCGCGGGAGGACAACGATGGGGCTGACTGATATTGCTGTTGGTGGTCATGGCATTCAGCTCCCACCTGATGACGTGGGGCAAACAGGACTGGTCCAGGTTATACTGAATCACGGCCAGTTTGCACAGAGTCTTCAGACTAGGGCTAAAGTCCAAAATGTGTAAGTCAGAGTGATCTATGAGGTCAAACTCATCTCCCAGGCCCTCCTCAGGAGACGGGCTGGTAGCCCCCAAAGAGGACAATCTTGTCACCAACAATAGAGCAGCACTGGCGCCGACGGGGACATGGCCCCTTCCCCTTCCGGTTCAATCTTCTTCCAGGTAAAGGACACTGGGTTAAATTTCCACAGGTCGTGGAAGTGACGGTTCAGCCTTGCATTATAGCCACCAAAATGTACAGCTCCCCATTGTAGCCAAAGGCCGAGTGGCTCAGGCGGTCCTCCGGCAGCACTGGAGTGTGCGGGCAGTCCAGCCAGGCCTCGGTCCTAGTGTCAAAGACTCCGGATGCGGTTGCAGTAAATCTCGTTGTTGGAATGGAAGGGCCCGAAGCGGTCAGCGCGCCCCGAAGACATACATGTGGCTGCCCAGCATTGTGGCGGAGTGGAAGTCCCTCCAGCGAGCAGGGTTGCCCTTGGTGCAGATGAGGGCCCAGGTCATGGTGCTGGTGTCCAGCTTGTGAATGTCATTGGAGAAGCAGTCCGCCTGCTGCTCATAGCCCCCCAAAAATGTACATGATCTTGCCCAGGACGCAAGCCGAGTGCCCGTCTCCGGCTCCAGGAACTGTTCCTGACACTCGGGGTGTGGACCACTTGTGAGTATTGACGTCGAAGGCGCAGGAACACGCGTACCGTGCCTTCAGTATCATTCCGCCCGCAGGCAGGCTCCCGTGGTGCCCTACACGCGCTATGGACACTCCACCGTTCGTTGATGACACAGTCTTCCTTTGGGGAGTTCTCTTCTTAAACTTTGCAGCCTTTTCTCTCCGCTGCGGGAAGTAGAATTTTGCACCGAAGGGAGACGGTGGTCTGATCCGGTTTGGAATTTGGGGACAACAGTTACATCGGTCAGACAAAACCGTCGATTGAAGATGATGTGGTCTATTTCATTGTGGAACTGTCTGCCAGGAGATTCCCATGTCCAACGTTTCACTTCAGCTTTCTGGAACTGCGAGTTCCCATGAATGGTCTTGGTGGACATGATGAACTCAGATAGTCTCTCACCCTGTTCGCTCCATTCTAGGCCATGTGTCCCTATGTGGAGTTCTTCAGCCGATCTTCTTGGTCCTATCTTGGCATTAAAATCACCGACTATGATCTTGTAGAAGGTGTGATCTTTTTTATAGAACTCCTCCAATTCCATGTAGAATTTCTCAATTTCATCTTCTTTGTATGTGGATATTGGTGCGTAGACAATGAAGATAGAAATTGCTGGCAGTGGGCCACATCTCTTCAAGTGTAATCATCCTATTTGGTTTGTAAGGCATTCAAATGAATCAATGTTGACGGCCATGTTCGTGTTGACAAGGACACCAACACCACCGATGCCTCTTTTGTCTCATGTTCCAAGGAATAATTCTTCTCCGGTGTCAAATACAGCATGATGCAACTGATGCCTCCTCGTCTCAGTCAGACCAATGATGTCGCACTTGATCTTTTTTTGCTTGCAGCATCAGATCCTCAATATATGCTTCCGATGCCAGTGTACGTGCATTGAAAGTACAGACAGTCACTTTAGTCCTTCTTCGCTTTGGCAGCCTAGGATGGCCATGAAATTTTCTCTGGCACTGCTTGTTTGCCTTTCTTACTGCTGCTGTATTAAGGGCTCTTTTGGGGTCAGGAAAATAAACATTTCTGTTACTGGATTTGGCATATCGAACACGCATCGGGCAGCTTGCCAGGCTCTGCCATGCGGGTGCTATATTCTCATTAATTTTGGGACTCTCTCAGAGGGTGGGTTGAATATTTATGGTAATTTGGAGGTAATCGCGCCCTGCAGCGGCCACTAGCAACGGGAAAAGCTGCTTTCTGCTCTGCTGGGTGTACCTGTGTCTTAGGCTCAAGCATTCCCTGCGCTTGAAATACTCTTCTCTGAAGGGCGGGTCTCTGTGTGGTGGGTCCTTGTAGGCTGGGTTTCTGACAAGCCAGGCTGGAGACTGGATTAATCTGGGGGCTGGAGACTGGGTTAGTCTGCTGGGTGGAGATCTTACCTGCTGCAGAGTATGGATTGTGAAGATGTGGCTTGCATTAAGATTTATATATTACCATACCATGGAAAATGTCAAGGGGATAGGTATAACATTACACTGTAAGTATTACACTAATTCTTTCAGTTCTTATGGTTTCTCTTTTCTCTGTGCCTAAGAAGTAAAGAAAGCAATTAAACCAAACACTGAGGCCTCAGGATTCCTTAAGAAAATGTATGACTATTTTTATATCTCTATATGAGAGAAGTTTTGAGCACTATTTTTAAATTACTCCATAGCTCTGTATTAGCTTAAAACTAAGATGGTGTTTAATGAAATATGTATTTGATTTGTATGAGTGAGGATAGAATAATGGTTGTTAAAATTAACTCTTGATTCTCAGTGCTTAGCAAAATTTCCTTGCACAGACTAAAGTTGGCAGCAAAACTCGAGTCATTATATTTTATTTGAAATCCAGGTCAATGGATCTTCCTTCTATACAGGTGTTTCAGGGTCACTCCTTCGTCATAAAAAGTGGGTATTTTACATCCTGGATTTTAAAACAACCCCTGAAATTGCCATATGTCATTACACTTAATTTTATTAGACAAAGCAAGTCATATAACCTCAATTATCCATCTTATTACATGTCTAGAAATGAGGAAATTAGCAGTAGCTTGAGATCAGTGATAATGACTACCACAGGCATCTTGTGTGATTAATTCAAATGTAATGAGAACATGCACTTCTCTCCTATAAATCTACCATGACTTATTTTTTTACAGCAAACGATTTTCCTATTCTATTCCAATTGGATGCTGCTGTCAAAGTGGATGAATTTTAGATTGTATTGACAGTTGATTCCAATATCTAGATGCAAAGCTTATGGCAGAGACTAATGTTTGTGAATTTCCTTCAGTATTTTCTTACGATTGCATAATCATTGTGCCAAATGTTCTTCCATTTTATAGGCTATCTAATGATCTCCCAAGGAAAAATATCAATTGCTTACAGAGGTTGTAAAATCAGAAACCTGGGTGCTATTACCACCAAACTGAATCAAAGTAATTTTTTTCTTTCTTTTTTTTTCAGAAGGGCTAAAATCAATGGCTGTTAAAGGATATAAAGATGACAGTGAGAAGAATAACTCAAGTATTGAGCCTTAGAAGAAGGAAGATGAGTGAATTTATCTTATTAGGCTTTTCTCCAGAAAGATTCATCTGTTGAGTTGGCAAATAGAAAATCAAACAGTCATATGCCAGATGTGTACAGCTGCTGTTGAGCCATCTGTATCTTGCTTTTGTGCCATATGTCATAACTTTTACATTTGGTTGACTGGGTTATCAGAGTCAAAATTTGTAGAGTAATTGTTTTAGCCTTATTCTTTCAAATTAAATAGGAAAAAAAGCTAACTTTAAGCTCTGCCTGGGAGTATACATACACACATAGTTGATGCAGAGATGAGCACAGCCAGGATTTCAAAATCCCAAAAAGAATCTTTGAAAATACTTTCCATAAACAACTGACAAATGGTGCTATGATACTAAGTCTTTGGCATACCTATTCAATCTTTTACATTTTTTCGTCTTTTACTTTGTTCCACTTAGTTTCCTTCTGGTATATGGATTACAATACTTCTATTCCTAATATAAACATGACTAGCATCTAAAGTGAACTATAGTGGTAGTTTTCAATCTGATTTTTTTTTCAATCCGGCCCAGGTATGCTGAACCAGACACTCTCAGACATGGGGCAGAGCTGCTACTTGCTCTCCCTGTGCCCAGCCTCTCATGAGGCACCCGAGAGGCATGGTGGGTTCTAGCCTTGGCCTGCTACCCCAGCAGAGCCTCACAACAAGCCAGACGACACCCCCTACTCCATGGGGCCCACCATTTTCCACATCTGGACTTCCCTCTCTTCACAACTCCACCCAGCAGACCAGACTATCAAAGCCCGGATCATCGACACCCACCCTGCAGCATTTTTTTTAATCCAGCCCAGGTATGCTGAACCAGAGACTCTCAGACATGGGGCAGAGCTGCTACTTGCTCTCCCTGTGTCCAGCCGCTCATGAGGCGCCGGGAGGCATGGGGGGGTTCTAGCCCTGGCCTGCCACCCCAGCAGAGCCTCACAACAACCAGACCACCCCCCCTACTCCATGGAGCCTGCCATTTTCCACATCCGGACTTCCCTTTTGTCACAACTCCACCCAGCAGACCAGACTATCAGAGCCTGGCTCACTGCGCCGCTAGCGGTCACGCGGTTCATCAATAAATGCTTTATTTAGAGGTGACTACAACAGTATGCCACCCACATGGCAAGCCTGGCAAGCTGCTCATGTAATATTTATATGCCAAATACCAGTAACATTTATATTAGGTCATTCCTGTGACCTAATATAATGGTTTGAGGCTCTTTATGTTCCTGGAGCAAGCTTATGCCTTTGGGATCTCCTAGCATGAGACAGGACATATGGAGATATTACTGGTACCCGCTCTAGCAAATAGATGATTAACGAGAAGATAGTGATAGTGATAGTAGTACTTTGGTATTCCTGAGTAGCTGACTCACTTGCTAGAGTAAAACAAAGATGATTTTTCAATTTAATTCCATAAAAAATATAATGACGTGACATAAGAAGAGGAAAACTGGAATTGTAAACTTTAGAAAAAATATTATTGTTTTTCTACAAAAACTCTTAGAGGCATTGATCTCATGGTTAGTGACTATATCATGTATATATTATATATATGTTATATAGAGGCAGATATATAAAGATATGTGCTTGCTTTTTGGAAATTTGAAATCTACTTGTGACAAAACTTTAATGAACACTTTCATGAGTTAAAGCCTAGACTACTAATTAAGCTAACAAATGACTATGTTTCTTAATTGAAGTGGTCATGACTGTGATTTTGTGCAGCTGGTATTCTTATTTTGAATATAGCCTGAATATAACTGTATATAATATGCATCAGCCAACAGCATGCCGAAAATAAAAATAGGTTACCTGTTACTTGGAAAGGATTTAGGTAATATGGCATAATTACATTAAAGTTTATATAAAATAATTAAACATAAGAGGTTCTAAAAATATTTGAGCAATTGACATGAAGGAGAGAAATCAAGAAAGCATAGCATGGAAAAATATTCAGATCTATATTGTTAATTTTATAATTCATGTTTATTTTAGTGTTTTTACTAAGCATTTTTTCTTTTTATATTTTATTATGCCTCTGTCAGATATACAATTACAAAATTCATGTTTGGTTTTGGTCATACAGTGTTCCAGCACCTATCCCTCCACCAGTGCCTATTTCCCACCACCTCAATTCCCTCCCCCTCCCCTAGCCTGCCTTTATGGCAGGTTCTTAATCTCTTTTCTCTCTTTCTCTTTCTCTCTCTCTCTCTTCCTGTCTCTTCCCTTCTCTTACACACTGTGGATTACAATACATACATTTAGAGGTTATCATGTGCATCTTTACCTGTATTCAAGGCTCAGGTCTAGGCTGGTATTATTACTTTCTACAATTATTAGCACACTGTTCCCTTCTCCGTCTTATCTAACCTCTAACTTCTGAGTCCCACACTTTGAGGTAGATCCACCTTTGACAAGACCTCCTGATCCATGTATTGCCTGACTTGGATCCTTGTATCACTGTCTCACTGTTATCACTGTCTTCCCGTTCATCATCGATTTGCTCGAGTGGACCCCAGTAACATCTCAATAAGTCCTGTCTCATGCTAGTAGAGCCCAAGGGCATCTGCTTGCTCCAGGAACATAAAGAGTCTCAATCCATTCCATCAGATCATGGGAATGAGGCCTATAATTGTTACTGGTATTTGACATATCAAATACAACACGGGTAGCTTGCCAGGCTCTGCCATGCGGGTAGCATACTCTTGTAGTCATCTCCTGCCATCCCTCCTGGGAGCCCTGTGAGTGGCTGGGCACAGGGAGAGCCAGTAGCAGCTCTGCCCCCATGTCTGTGAGTCTCTGGATCAGCATACCTGAGCCGGATTTAAAAAAGACTGCAGCAGGGTGGATCTCGATGAGACAGGCTGTGATAGACTGGTCTGCTGGGTGGAGTTCTGACGACAGGGAAGTCCAGATGTGTTGCAAGGCTCTGCTGGGGTGGCAGGGCCAGGGCTAGAACCAGCTATCCCTTCTGGGCACCCTGTGAGCGGCTGGGCACAGGGAGAGCAAGTAGCAGCTTTGCCCTATGTCTGTGAGACTCTTGGATATTGGTTTATATATATATATATATATACATATATATATATATATATATTATATATATATATAAAATCCTATTTATATATATGCATATATCACTGTCTTCTCGTAGATCATCGATTTGCTCAAGCAGGCACCAGTAACATCTCAATACATCCTGTCACATGTGAAATAGCCCAAAGGCATCTGCCTGCTCCAGGAACATAAAGAGCCTCAAACCATTCCATCAAGTCATGGGAATGAGGTCTATAAGTTACTGGTATTTGGCATGTAAAATACAACACGGGTAGCTTGCCAGGTCTGCAGTGTGGGTGGGATTCTCATGTAGTCACCTCAAAACTCGAGCATTTATGTATATATATACATATATAAATATATATTTATATCATGCAAATAAATGCAGTAATTTATATCTGTCTTTTTCATTCTGGCTAATTTCACTCAACATGATCCTCTCCATGTCCATCCATTTATAGGCAAATTTCATAACTTCATTTTTCCTAACAGCTGCAAAGTATTCCATTGTGTAGATGAACCAAAGTTTCTTTATCCAGTCATCAGTTCTCAGGCACAATGGTTGTTTCCAGATATTGGCTATTGTGAATAGTGCTGTTATGAAAATAAAAGTGCAGATGGTTGGGCTGGAGCGATAGCACAATGTGTAAGGCGTTTGCCTTGCACACACTGACCAGGGTTTGATCCCAGGCATCCCATATGGTTCTCCAAGCACCGCCATGAGCAATTCCTGAGCGAAGAGCCAGGAGTAACCCCTGAACATTGCTGGACGTGACTCAAAAAAGAAAAAAAAAAGTGCAGCTGGTGTTGCTGTTGTGTGTTTTTGGCTTCCCAGGGTATATTCCCAGGAGTGGTATGGCTGGATCAAATGGGAGCTCAATTTATAGTCTTTGGAGGAATGTCCATATTGTTTTCCAAAAAGGCTGTATGAGTTGACATTACCACCAACAACCAAATGAGAGTCCCTTTCTTGCCACATCTATGCCAGTATTTTTTTGTTCTTGCTCTTTTGGATATGTGCCATACTAAGCTTTTTTTTTTTTTTTGGCTTTTTTTTGGGTCACACCCGGCAATGCTCAGGGGCTTCTCCTGGATCTGCACTCAGTAATTACTCCTGGTGGTGCTTGAGGGACCATATGGGATGCCGGGGATTGAACCCAGGCCGGCACAGGCCGGTCGCGTGTAAAGCAAACACCCTACCTGCTGGACTATCGCTCCGGCCCTCGCATTTTTAATATATGTGCTTGATAACTTCATCTTATGAAATGTTACAATTGATAAGGTTTAGCATGTTCATATCATCCTAATTGCTGCTGATGTTAACTCAACTCAGATTTTCAAGTTTAAAATGTCATAAAAAGTCCTTTTTTGATGTTTTGGCTTTTAAGTTTATAAAAGTTACCTTCCGTGGCATGCAGATAGACCAATGTTATAAGCAAAATAAGAACTTATTGGTCATATTACTACTGTAAGACAGTAATGGCTTCCCTCTGAGAGACTAAAGTTCAGATCATTCCTTGAAAATGTAATTGAGTGGAATGGTATATACCAAAGGAACAATTCAGTTTTTAGAGAATGTGATTATTATTTTCAGTATTTGACTTTCTGTCCCATGGCTATCTTTACTAACACAGATACTTGAGAACAGATTATCCTAAAGGTCAGCATCATTCAAAGAGAATCCAGGGAATATAAGAAAACATTGCTGCGGGTTGCATTTATTCTGTACTAGTGCTAGATGTCAGACTTCTTTGTCAAGACCCTGAAGGAACGGTTTGAGGTGCTTCATATTCCTGAATTAACCAGATGCCTTTGGGCTACATTGGCACATGATAGGGTCCAATGGAAATGTTACTGGTGCCCGCTCAAGTAAATCGATGAATAACGGGATTCAAGTGATCAAGTGATCGAGTGAGTGCTAGATTCATGTCATATATTTTCTCTATCATCCCCTCAGCATATATACTAGAGTGAGGTAGATTGAATGACATGAAACTTCCCTAATTATAGGTGAAAAACTCAAATATCAAGTTTGCATGGATCATCTTAAATGGTATTGTTTCTATTTTATGGATGAGAAGAGTGATGCCCAGAGAATACTGGTAACGTATACACATTTACAACAAATTTAGTGGCCAGCCTTGAATTTAAGCCCAGTCTGCACTTTTAAATACTTTTTAAAAACAAACTGCTTCTATACACTAGATGACAGCAGTTTATTTTAGCAGTGTCTATTTGCATATAAATAATACCCTAAAACCACTTCAAATAATAGTTTAATGGGATGAATGTACTCACCAGGCAATTTTTCTTGTTAGAAAACCCCCGAGTTTTCTGTTCTAGCATGCTATATATTAACTTTTGACAAAGAATTTTGGAAACACAGCTCTTTTATCTCAGATGCTGTGAGCATATTAATAAGACAGAGTTAATTTTGTATATAAGCTGGCAAAATAAGTACCAACTCCTTCCATTTATTTTGTTTAAGTCTTAATATTAAGTTATTCTTATTATCATTTACTTTGGAGGTGAGGGATGATATCACAGTTATTGAAATAAACTTTTTTACGATTAGTTTTTCACTTATAAATCTGGGGTTATGCCATTTAAAAATATGTTCTCTCTTGAACATGGAGCAACATCTCTATGCTTGCTTGTTGGCTTGCTCTCTCAAACCTATGTTCTCTCCTGAACATGAATTTTTTCTTACTCGCTCTCTCAAGCCCATGTTCTCACTTGAATATGTATTTCTCTATGTCTCTTTGCCTTTTTGGCTTGCTCTTTCAAGCCTGTGTTCTCTATTGAATACATGTCTTTGTTTGCTGTCTTTTTTTTCATTCTGGACAAGCCCATGTTCTCTCTTGAACACATAGTTCCTCTCTTTCTCTCTCCTCACATTTTTTAAATAAATTTTGCTCATTAAAATTTTTTCCTTCTTCCCTAAAATAAAAATGAATAAAATAACATAACGTTTTTGTAGGAACACTTAAATTGAGACTTATTTCTAGCTAATTTTTAAGCAAACAAAACAATTTTAGTTATAAATAAAATCTTGAGGAAAATAGCGCCAGAATTTATATCCTGTATAGTTAAAATGTTAAACTCACCAAACAAAACAAAACCTTATATTTTACTTAGTATGATATTTTGAGTGCCTAGTTAATCTGATATTTGATGAACAGACTTTAGGCACATCTGAAAATATGTATTTAAAGCCACTGGATTAATAAAATAATTTTAGTTTGGTGAGCTTCGTGTAACAGCCTTAATTAGCTTTGAAATTAACAGAAGTCAGTGAAAAGGGGCAGTCTTGGACTTATTTTTATTATACACTATCTTCAGGTACCTGTGTTTGGAAAAGGAACTAGGGTAACATATCTGCTGACAAAATAGTGATTACCCTTTGTTTATCACTGTGTTTCCAGAGAACAGAGAGAAAGGAACATTTTTCAAAAGTCTTGTTTAGTTACTTCTTCATTCTATTTTGAATCCTTTGAGTTTTGTTCATTTAACACCAGTTTTATCCCATTTACACTGTGGGTACCTTACATAACTATGACCATTTTGAAATGGCATAGGGATTTGACACATTTTGTGGTTTTTAAGCAAGCTCTCTTTAAAATAACCAATTATATCACAAAACAAAAGATAGTTTTGTCTTACTTGTTTTACAAATTAGCAACCGACTTTTTTTTTTTTTTTTTTTTTTTTTGCTTTTTTGGGTCACACCCGCGGCGCTCAGGGGTTACTCCTGGCTTTGTACTCAGGAATTACTCCTGGCAGTGCTCGGGGGACCATATGGGATGCCGGGGATTGAACCCGGGCCGGCACAGGCCCTACCCGCTGGGCTATCGCTACGGCCCCAAGCAACCTACTTTTATAACGGAATTGTTTGGCTAGATATCTGAGATATAATAGCTGTATTTTTACCCTTTCTTGTCAAACATTAATTTATCATATACAAAAATAGAAAATAGCAAGGACTGTCAACCACTGTATCACTGTCTTCCCGTTCATCATAGATTTGCTCGAGCAGGACCCAGTAACATCTCCATATGTCCTGTCTCATGCTAGTAGAGCCCAAGGGCATCTGCTTGCTCCAGAACATAAAAAGCCTCAATCCACTCGGAATGAGGTCTATAATTGTTACTGGTATTTGGCATATCAAATACAACACGGGTAGCTTTCCAGGCTCTGCTGTGCAGGTAGCATACTCTTGTAGTCATCTCTAAGTTCAGCATTTATTGATGAACCGTGCTGCTGCATGAGCCGGTCTGTGATAGGCTGGTCTGCTGGGTGGAGTTCTGACGTGAAGGAAGTCCGGATGTGGAAAATGGAGGCCCTCATGGAGTGGGAGGTCATCTGGCTTGTTGCAAGGCTCTGCTGGGGTGGCAGGCCAGGGCTAGAACCCGCCATCCCTCCTGGGTGCCTCGTGAGCGGCTGGGCACAAGGAGAGCCAGTAGCAGCTCTGCCGCATGTCTCTGAGTCTCAACCAAAACAACCCAAAACAACTTATATGGTAGCAGCACTCAACTTGAGACTTATTGGGAAGCACATTCATTTTATTCATTCAAATTGAATAAGTTTTGATGTATTGTATCAAATCAGAAGTAGCTAATCACTTGATCACTTGAATCCTGTTATTCACGATTTGCTCGAGCAGGCGCCAATAACATTTCCATTGGACTTATCATGTGCCAAGGAAGTCTGACCGTCTTGTAGGTGGGCAGCCACAGGATCTTTTGACAACCCGTGGGATCCAGTTGGTAATCGGCTCTAGTGCAGCGGTTGTCTCCAAATCGCATTACACGTCCAGCCCATCTGATTTTCGATGCCTTGGAAAATGAAACATCGTCCCCAATTCTGGAATAGCGACGGAGGTCAGAACTCCGGATTCCTTCTCTCACTTGAGTGAGGTGTGATATTCCAAGCATTGCTCTTTTCGATTCCTCTCTGGGAGACCCGAGTAGCATTCTCATCCTGCTTTTGTAGGGCCCAGGTCTCTGAGGCATATGTTAATGCAGGGAGAATGGTGGAGTCAAAGAGATGTGCCCAGAGCTGGAGGTTCTTTGTCCTTTTAGCTATTTCTTCAATGCCTTTGAAGGCATCCCATGCTGCTCTCTTCCTCCTGCGCAGCTCAGGTTTTAGTTCATTCATCATGTTGATTTCTCGACCTAGGTACACATAACTGCTGCATTCAGAGATGTTTGTTCCATTGAGAGTGAATGGGGCCTCTGGAACTAGTTCATTTTTCATAAACATGGTTTTCTTTAGATTCAGCTGTAGACCTATCTTTCCACATTCTCGGTCGAAGTCAGCCAGCATTTGTGCCACTTGGCTAATGTTTGGTGTTATTAGAACGATGTAGAACCCCTCTTTTGACATCAATGATCACTGCCTTGTAGAATGGTGAGATCCTGGTGGTGAATCCATAATACAGTTCACGAAGGACCTTGATGTATTGGGTTTGAACACCCTGTTTGGTGAGGGCATTGATAACCACTTCAGTCTCCACAGAATCAAAAGCTTTCTTTAAATCAGTGAAAGTGAGACAGAGCAGTATTGTGTACTCCCTACAAACCTCAATGTGCTTGGTTACTGTGTGGATATGGTCAATTGTGCTGAATCCTTTCCGGAAGCAAGCTTGCTCACATGGTTGTCCTTCATCTAGTGTTCTGCCAATCCTGTTCACGATTACTTGTTTAAACAGCTTGTAGATGACAGACAACAGGCAGATGGGGTGATAGTTGCCAAAGTCTTCAATTTCTCCCTTCTTGAACAGTTGAACTGTCCTGCTGGTTTTCCATTGGGAGGGCACCTTGCATTCAGACAGGTAGCATGTATTGATGAGTACCAACGGCAGATTCTTCAGGTGTTCGGGTCTGACATTATCTGGGCTTGGTGCTGTTCCCTTTACCGACGAAATGGCATATTGGATTTCAGAAGGGAGAACGTTGGGAATGACATATCCATCCTGTGGAATTTGGTATGTGGGCAGGTGGACTTGGCTATCAAAGAGATCTGAGTAAAAGTCATGGATAACCTTCTGCATTGCCTTTCTGGAAGATGTGATAGATCCATCAGGGCGTCGGAGGGCAGCCATCTTGGTCTTATAGTTGGCGTGGGACAGCTGGGTGATGTGAATACTTTTCCCGGTATTTCTTCTTTGTCTAAGCACCAACATCTGCTTAGACAGATGTTGGTGCTTCTGTTGCATCTTCCAGTATTTCTGCTCTTCTGTCTTTGAGGTCTTCTTTTATCGCTTCTCTGCACTGCTTTGCAAGCTTGGATGTTAGCATTTGGTCACCGGAGATTCATGCCTTGCCACGTTGGCGAAGGAACTCCGAGAGTTTCTGAAGACAGGCGTCCTTTTGTGTCTTTCTCTCTCTCGGCATTCTTTGCACAATCATGAAGGTGCTGAATCATTCGGTTGTATTCTTCATTGATGTCATCAATGATGATAACTTTCCATGTTTCTGCAATGGTGCCAAAGAGTTCCCAGTTGGTGGTCGTTCTCGGAGTTCTCTTCTTAAACTTTGCAGTCTTTTTCTTCCCGTTGAGTGAAGTGGAATTTTGCATGAAGGAGACAGTGGTCCAATCCTTTTTTGGAATTTGGGGACGACAGCAACATCGGTCAGACAAAGCCATCGATTGAAGATGATGTGGTCAATTTCATTGTGGAATTGTCCACCAGGAGATTCCCATGTCCAACGTTTCGCTTCAGCCTTGTGGAACTGTGAGTTCCCAATATGGTCTTGGTGGACATGATGAACTCAGATAGTCTCTCACCCTGTTTGTTCCATTCTAGGCCATGGGTCCTGATGTGTAGTTCTTCAGCTAATCTTTTTGGTCCTATCTTGGCATTAAAATCACCGACTATGATCTTGTAGAAGATGTGATCTTTTTCATAGAACTCCTCCAGTTTCATGTAGAAATTCTCAATTTCATCTTCCTTATATGTGGATGTTGGTGCGTAGACAATGAAGATAGAAATTGCTGGCAGTGGGCCACATCTCTTCAAGTGTAATCATCCTATCTGGTTTGTTAGGCATTCAAATGAATCAATGTTGACGGTCATGTTAGTGTTAACAAGGACACCAACACCACCGATGCCTCTTTTGTCATATGTTCCAAGGAACAATTCTTCTCCAGTGTCAAATACAGCATGATGGGACTGACGCCTCTTCGTCTCAGTCAGACCAATGATGTAGTACTTGATCTTTGCACTTGCATCATCAGATCCTCGATATATGCTTCCGATGCAGTGTATGTGCATTGAAAGTACAGACAGTCATTTTAGTACTTCTTCGTTTTGGCAGCCTAGGTTGGCTATGAAATTTTATCAGGCACTGCTTGTTCAGCGTTTCTTACTGCTTCCATACAAGGGCTCTTTCAGCGTCAGGAAAATAAACATTTTGTTACTGGTTTTGGCATACGGAACACGCATTGGACAGCTTGCCATGCTCTGCCGCATGGGCATTATACTCTCATTACCTTGTGGGGCCTCTCTCAGTGGGATGGGTAGAATATTCATGGTAATTGGAGGTAAGTTGCAACAGGGAAAACTGGTATCTGCTCTGCCGGGTGTATCTGTGCCTGTGGCTCAAGCATTCCTGGGCTTGAAATACTCTCCTCTGAAGGGCGGGTCTCTGAAGTGTGGGTCCTTGTAGGCTGAGTTTCTGTCAAGCCAGGCTGGAGACTGGCTTAATCTTTTGGATGGAGATTTTATGAGCTGCGGAGTGTGGATGGTGAAGATAGTTGCTATCCAGGTGTGGGGGTTTCTCTGGGTTATTCTCAGGCTCTATTGGGATGGTGGACACCACGGAAGTTGCTCTCGTGGTCCGTGGAATGCAGGGGTTTCAACGGGGAAAGCTGGCATCTGCTCTGCCGGGGTTGTATCTGTGTCTGTGGCTCTATCATTCCTGCGCTTGAAATACTCTCCTCTGAAGGGCGGATCTCTGAAGTGTGGGTCCCTTGTAGGCTGGGTTTCTGACAAGCCGGGATGGAGACTGGCTTAATTCTTGGGTGGAGATCTTACGAGCTATGGAGTGTGGATGGTGAAGATAGCTGCCAGCAAGGTGTGAGGGTTTCTCTAGAAGTAGCTAATAATAAACTTATTATCCATCACTTTTACCTAGCTGGTAAAAGCAGAATTTATTCCCCACCCCACACACACACACATGTTGGGCGCCATTTTGTGCTAGAAGATATTTTGCCTAGCATGGGTGCCTCTTTAGCCGTTACTGACTCCGCCCACTGCCACGTTGCCTTCCCTTCCTGTGTCCCGTGCATGCTCAGGGTCCCTGGCATGGTGTGATTTTGGGCTTTGTCCAATTAGGACATGTTTCATCACCTCATGCGAGCTTGTACGAGCTCGTACGACCTGCGCCAGCCAATGGGAAGTGGACACGTCGACCGGCACCATTTGCGCCAGCCAATGGGAAATGGACACGCCGACCAGTGCTGTATAAAGGCAGCTTGCACAGAGGGTCGGTGTCCTTTCGCCATTTTAAGTTTCAAACTTCAGGAGCTCCAGTAAAGCATGTTCGAAGAAGAATCCTGTTGTGGTCATTCTTCACCGTGGGTGGTCGAGGGCATCCCACAAGTGGTGCTGAAACCCGGGAAAAGCAACATCCAGGCATTAGGTAAGGACCCCCGGTTTTTTCAGGATTCAGAACTTAGACGCGCTGAATGACGGTGCCGGAAAGTTTCCCCCTCCGGATAAGTAATATATGGGCAGCTTGTTTTTTGGTGTTGACGGTATAGTTGCTGCAATCCTTGTGCTTGTTATTTTTGTGCTTGGAACCCTGTGTTGCCTCCTTTGCCGCTGGCACCAACCGGGCAAGGAGTGCACTTGCTGGTTCTGTGTGTAGATAGTGCACAATATGGGAAACACAAATTCCGGCATAGAGGGTTTTTTTCAGCCAATCCAGCGGCTGCTGAAAGAAAGAGAGTTAAAGATTTCTGATAGAACAGTAAGAGGATTTTTTGGAGGACGTAGAAACTGCGGCTCCATGGTTTGCAATTTCGGGGAATGTTAATGCCCTCTGCTGGGAAAGGCTTGACAAGGATTTAAGCAGCAGGAGAGAAAAGGAAAAATTACACCCGGGAACCCTGCCGTTATGGAGACTAATTCGCGCCTGTCTGAAAGGAGACAGATGTGGCGACATTCTTCGAGAGGGAAGCAGGATTCTCGCAGAGCACCTAGAAAGCATGTCCAATTTAAATAGTAAAAGTGGAGAAGTTAAAAATGGAACAGAGCAAAAAAACAAAGCAAGGTGTACACAAAGAAAAACAAAGGCCTGATCAGGGAAAAAGGTAACTAAGCCTCCAGGACTGTATTCAGTTCTGGATGAATTTTCTCAGGGAAAAAAGGTAACTAAGCTTCCAGGACTGTATTCAGTTCTGGATGAATTTTCAAACTTGTTGATCTCAGAATCTGAGGAGGAAAGGGAAGACATGTTTTTTAATTCAGAGGAAGAGACAGAGTCAGAGGAAACTGCAGTGGCATATGAGAGGGAAAGGTATGAGCTGGAGCTTACCAGACCCCCCCATGTAATCCGCAAAACAACAACTATGCAAAAAAGGTCTCAGCGCCTCCAGCTGAGCGCACAAGCCTCACTCCCCCATAAAACTTGGCCTCGGCCCGGCCTTTCCTGTATTTGAGGATGCTAACACACATAATCAGTTCCATCAGCCAGTGGAATATAAGCAACTTAAAAGATTTGGCTGAGGCAACCAGGAGTTATGGTGTTTCCGCGAGCTTTACCATAGCTCTTGTGGAATGCTTAGCCCAAAATGCCATGACACCTTCGGATTGGTTCCATATAGCCAAGTGTCGGGGCGCTCCGCCGGGGTCCCCGACAGTGCCGGGAAGCGAGTTCCCTTCTACCTCCGGGCCGGGCGAGGAATGGATGAACACTCAGGGAACCGATGCGGTTTTAAAAGGCTTTACTTTTCACAGGTTCAGGCATACAAATCAGCAAAAGGAAAAACCCGATGCTTAGGATTCCAGGCTAGAACCCCAGCCACGTGTAGGCCAAGATGGCGACCACCACGTGTAAAAACTTCCAAGGGGGAATAAACGCTCACAAGGTGAGATCCCACAGGGAAGAAGCCCAAAAAGCCAAAAGCCAAAAGCCGCAGGAGCCAAAAGCTGAAGGCTGAGGAACCAAAAGGCAGAAGGTGAAGGGGCCTCAAGTCAGCCCCTTATATACACCAAAAGTAATCCAATCAGGAGGTTGTCATGCCAACAAAGAACCCTAAACAGAGTGTAGTGCCACACCCTATTGCAGGTATAAACAAAGGTTACACCAAGGACTAATCCCGAGATTATCTCTTATGTAAAACACTGGAGAGAGAGGGGGCTGATATAAAGTAATACATCTTAACTTCATGAGCTTCATGTAATCTAGATGGTACCCACAAGGTCCTTATTATTATCTGCACCAGGGTGATTCTGAGTATCTTGTTCTCATGTACTGAAAGGGTCATACTCGCCTGCTTAGAGCAAACTAGTATGATCCTTCCTATAGTCTTCCTTTAGTCTCAGCGTAGCCAGGGTGGTAGTCTCCTGGTAAATTCTAACTGTCCCACGCTGGGTGCAGTGGGTATAAAGAGGAGCTGTGCTCAATCTAGAAAACATAGAAGTCTTAGTAGATGTATAAGTCAGAAGTTATTCAATCAAGGTGACTTCTGTAAGTGCCACACCCTCTAGCAGTGTTTACATAGAAGAGAGATCTCATTAGAATGAACATTGGCTTAAATAAGATTAAGCTGGGAGTGAGCAAAACAACAAAACTCCCAGATTAGCTAAACATGTCCTCCAGCAGCCAAGGCATGTCTAAGTATGGGTCAATACCTGGACTTTAAATCACTTTATATGGACTATGCCCAGGGACAAGCTCCTGTTGTTATACAATTTCAACCAAACACACCTCAAATTGTAGAGTGTCAAATTGTTTTGGAGGTTTTAAAAGATTTCATGAACCTCTTAACTTGATCTCTGATTCACATTATGTGGTCAATGCTGTCCGAGGTCTAGAAACCTCAGCTGTTATTAAAGAAAAAAGCCCAGTGTTTAAGAATTTAACTGAAATGTGTACTTTAATTAGACAAAGAACTTATCCATTCTTTATAGGACACATCAGAGCTCATTCATTGTTGCCTGGGCCCATGTCGGCTGCCAATAATTTTGGTGATAAGGCCACTCAAGCCTTTGCTGCTCATGTTGTAGACCCCGTTTTAGCAGCTCAAAATTTTCATCAACTATACCATGTCCCATCTCGTACCTTATGTTTAAAATTCAAAATTTCAAGACAAACAGCACGGAATATTGTTAAATTATGTACTTCTTGTGCACAATTTTTGTCCGTACCTCATGTTGGAGTAAACCCAAGAGGTATTCGACTGGGGAGATCTTTTGGCAAATGGATGTTACTCACATCCCAAGTTTTGGAAAAATTAAGCTATATTCATGTTTCTATTGATACATATTCAGGTGTGGTTCATGCCTTGCCATTGAATGGTGAAAAAACTGCTAATGTCATATCTCATTGTTTGGAGGCATGGGTAGCTTGGGGTAAACCTTGAGCACTAAAAACGGACAATGGTCCTGCTTATACTTCTAAAGGTTTTCAACAATTTTGCACCAAGATGCAACTTCACCATATCACTGGCTTGCCTTATAATCCTCAGAGCCAAGGTGTAGTAGAAAGAGCCCACAGATCTCTTAAGGAATTATTACAAAAACAAAAAAGGGGGAATAGCTGAAGGCTATCCACCCAAAGGTAAACTGTCTCTTGCCTTATTTACTTTAAATTTTCTAATTTTGAATGACGAAGGTTGCTCAGCTGCCGATCAACATGCCAATGATGTTTGTTCTACTAATATAAAAGTAAAATGGAAAAATGATTTGGATAACAAATGGTATGGACCGGATCCTGTAATATCAAGATCCAGGGAGCTGTTTGTGTTTTTCCACAGGACAAGGAAGATCCAATTTGGGTACCGGAAAGATTGAAGCGCTTCATCCATCAAGATGACAAGAGAGCTGATCATTTTGACGTTACTGATGAGTCTGCAGCAGAGCTTCGGGAAGAAGGAATGACTTTGGGCGATAACCAGGACATGGCCAATGCCAGTGCCAATATGAAAAGTTAAACAACGAAAGCAAAATGATTGTGAAATATCTTGCGGGCAGTTGGTCACAGGAGACGGAGAACTTGTTATATCGGCAATTGATGGACATTGTTGCTGTTAACGCCACCCAAGTTGAACCCATTACCCTTGGGGATTTTACTGAGTGGATGTTTTCTGCCTTTAATTTCTTTAAGGAATGGGTGGGGGTGGGAATTTTTGGGTGCAATTTGCTGTGCTGGCGTGTTCCTTTGCCTCTGGTTGTTACGAAAACTTAGAACACGTCATGCCCAGGATAAAGCTGTAATCATACAGGCCATGGCAGCCTTGGAGCAAGGCGCATCTCCCCAGGTTTGGCTTGCTAGCCTCAAGAGAGATCTTTGAACATGGTCTTGGCACCAGGAGATCTTGTTGCCATTGCACCCCTGTAAGACATGTTCAATAGTACATCACAGCCTTTGCACTCCTTAGGCTTAGTGCCATTGCACAAGGAAAGGTGTAACGCTGTTGTCTCTTTCTCCAGGCAACCACCCTCGATCGACTGGTGCTGAAGAAGTATTGGCCTTGATCGGGTAGATGCCTAGGTGTCTTTTATAAAACAAAAAAGGGGGAGATGTTGGGCGCCATTTTGTGCTAGAAGTTATTTTGCCTAGCACGGGTGCCTCTTTAGCCATTACTGACTCTGCCCACTGCCCGCGTTGCCTTCCCTTCCTGTGCCGGGCGCATGCGCAGGGGTTCCTGGCATGGTGTGATTTCCGGCTTTGTCCAATTAGGGCATGTTTCATCAGCTTGTACGAGCTCATATGAGCTCGCACTACCTGCGCCGGCCAATGGGAAGTGGACACGTCGACCCATGCCATTTGCGCCAGCCAATGGGAAATGGACACGCTGACCAGCGCCTGTATAAAGGCAGCTTGCGACAGGGTCGGAGTCCTTTCGCCATTTTAAGTTTTAAACTTCAGGAGCTCCAGTAAAGTGTGTTCTAAGAAGAATTCTGTTGTGGTCGTTCTTCACCGCTGGGCGGTCGAGGGCGTCTCACACACACACACACACACACACACACACACACACACACACACAAATTTCAGAAACATTTGAACAGTGAAATAATGGGAAAATGGAGAATACTAGAGATAAATGATACTAACACATCTAGCTGTGATGTTAATATTCATCCTTTAAAAAATGGGTCAAAGAAATGGGAAAGGGGAGGAACAGAAGCTTCCTCAAAGAGAATTTCACATTGCCAAAAGGCTTGGTTATACATAACATTGTATATAAAAATAATGCTATGTGGAGAGAGAAATAGAGAGAGAGAGAGAAAAAAGAGAGAGGCAAAGTCCTGCCATAGAGGCAGACAGGAGAGTGGGGAGGGGATCAGGGGACATTGATGGTGAGAAATAGGCATTGGTGGAGGGATGGGTGCTGGGACATGGTATAACTAAAACCCAAACATGAACATCTTTGTAATTGTATATCTCACGGTATTATATAATAAAAAGTTCGGGGCCGGAGCGATAGCCCAGCGGGTAGGGCGTTTGCCTTGCATGCGGCTGGCCCATGCCAGCCCGGGTTCGATTCCTGGCATCCCATATGGTCCCCCAAGCACCGCCAGGAGTGACTCTTGAGTGCAGAGCCAGGAGAAACCCCTGAGCATTGTCGGGTGTGACCCAAAAAAAAGCAAAAAAAAAAAAAGTTAAAAGTTTAACATTAAAAAAACATTTTACTTCACTAATCATCAGGGAGATGCAAATCAAAACAACAATGAGATATCATCTCACAGTACAGAGACTGTCGTACATCCAGAAGAACAAGAGCAACCATTATTGGCAAGTGATGAGGAGAGAAAGAATCTCTCCTTCATTGTTGGCTGGAATGCCACCTGGTTCAGTCTTTCTGTAAAATGAACATTCCTCAAAAACTAGAAATTGAGCTCCAATTTGACCCAGAATACCACTTCTGGGCATATATCCTGGGGTCCCAAAAGGACAGCATAAATGTCACCTGTACTTCTATATTCATTGCGGCACTATTCACAATAGCCAGAATCTGGAAGCGACCCAAGTGACCAAGAACAAATGACTGTGTAAAGAAACTATGGTATATTTACACAATGTATTAGTATGAAGTCATTAGGAAATATGAAGTTATAGAATTTTCTTATAAATAAATGGATCACTGTCACTGTCACTGTCTTCCCATTCATCATCGATTTGCTTTCGAGCGGGTACCAGTAACATCTCCATATGACCTGTCTCATGCAAGTAGAGCCCAAGGGCACCTGCTTGCTCCAGGAACATAAAGAGCCTCAAAACCATTCCATCATGTCATGGGAATGAGGTCTATAATTGTTACTGGTATCTGGCATATCAAATACGACACGGGTAGCTTGCCAGGCTCTGC